>PNEN01000520.1:84532-205746 GCA_002933655.1 Cercospora berteroae | reverse complement strand
CGCACCACCAATGATCACGTCAAGAAGCAGTGATATCAAGATGGCGGAAGTGGTAGCACTGCACACCAGCGAATTGTACACACTCTTGCGCCCTGCACAGCCAGCTCGACCCAAGCAAAGCTGCACTGCGCAAATCCGATGACACAATGTCATGTAATACTCCACTGTGCTCTCAGCTCCATCCTGGTTGCATGATCCAGAATCTAGCGAGGTTCAGCATTGCTGGTACGCTATGCAAGGCTGACTATCGTTAAGCGTTCACGGTTTTACCTGCAGGCTAGCCTCATACACCTCTGGACACTCCGATCTTGGAGGTACGCAGCAAATGTCACGAGGAGAAGAAACGGCATGCAGCATTTCGTGCTTTCAAGCCGTCTTCCGAAGGCGACCTGGCAACGTCGCCCTCGGCCCGTTGCTGTGAAATACAGGAACCAACGTTCGCCATCGTTCATGACGAGGCAGCGGTGGCTGACCTTGTGTTTGATGTTGACATCGCGCCCGATCACTGCCATACACAGTGGCCCAGCCTCGCCCGTTGGGTCAATGTGTGACTGCCTCAGAGCTGCAAGACGTTGCTCATGACAGCCACAACATTTTCCATTCAAGCGGCCATTCGCCTCTATTGCAGACTCAGGCCCTCCCTCACGAGGCTGGTCGAGATTGTTCTGATTCAGCAATTTCGCATTATCAGCAAGGCTGGTCATGAGAAAAGAGATGGCTGTAGGCAGCGGAGGACTGTATATCATGGCTTCGAGCAGTCCTCGGTCCAAAGGTCAGTAAACCACTCATTCCTCGTCCGATACCGTTTTACATTTGTGCATCGCATCACCTATATTGCTTCGACCAGTCTACAACAGATCAACTAGAGTTCCGGAGCCACTGCAGCCATGAAGGCCTCAAACAGCATGATGCTCGCTGCTGCCACAGCAACCTCAGCTCAGACGTTGCTGAACAACACCGGAGATGTCGCAGTATCAAGCTCCGTTTCATACTTGGTCGCGGCCTATGAGCAGTTGTCCACATCGACTGCAGCTGCGTTGGCGGAACCTTCGGCTGATGCAGCGCTCTCGTTGAATGACACGGCGGCGGCAACTACTCCGACTGAGGCGGCACTCGACACAGCGGCCTTATTGCCGACCACTCCTACTGATGCGCTGGTCGCTGATACCGGAGTGGCATCAGCCCCTACTGAGGCTGCTATCGCTGCAGAGACAGATAATGCGGCGACGGCAGCCGACTCAGCAGCGGCGGAGGCGACACAAGCCGAAGGATTGCCACCGGTCGACTTGGCCAGTACTACATCTGTCACAACAGAATTCAACACTCAGGCCGCTGGATACACACAGGAGTCACTTGCTCTGCTTCCGACAGTCGAATCTGCCACACGCACATACACCGTCCCGGCCGGTCTGCCTACATCATACCCCTCGCCATTCCCTCTTACGACTGGAACCAAATACGAGCTGAGTCCAGATGTCGACCTGCTGCCCACGGCGTCTCTGCCATCCTACGTTACAACGGTAACATACACAAAGGGATCTTCGATGTTCCTCAGCACTGTAACATCTGACTGTGGCAATGGCACCATGGTCTTCCCGCCCAGCACCCAGCCTCCCGTTCTGCCTCCAGCGCCTACTACCGGCCCGGGGCTCCCGCCTGCTCCAGCTCCACCAGCCTCATATCCACCATTTGGCGCGCCATCAAGTACGTATCCATTGGCACCACCCCCAAGCGAGCCAACTCTGTCCAGCTCCGCTTCCATCTGGACGGACCTTCCTCCATCGACGCTGACGGAGATCCCGCTGACCACTCTCACCATCATCACTGGAACCTTGACAAGCTACAGCACTGTGGTATCCAACTGCGGTAACGGAAGCATGACTCATGCACCCAGTGCGCCGATGCTGCCTCCAACAAGCATCAACATTGGCCCAGTGATGCCGTCTCTGCCCGGTGGAGAATCTGGGCAACCACCCGCACCAACAGAGGCACCAGGACTCTTTCCCGGCCTTCCAACACCAATTCAACCACTGCCGGAAACTCCATGCTCAGAGGCTACTGGCGAAGCACCTTACCCGATTCCTGCAGCGACCACTACACCTGCTTACACAAACGTCTGGTCGGCATCTGAGGTACAGCTGTCGCCAGCCAACCCAACACAGGGCCATCAGTTCCTTTCTGTTCTGAACACTACAATGGCAACCATCCACAAGCCCACGCCTAGCCCAACAATTGAAGACCCCGAGTTGATGGGTCCTCCGACGACAATCGCTGGAGGCTGGTCGCAGGGAAGTGGCACAGCGGACCCCGGCCTCTTTGCTGGGGGTGCAACGTCTGCCCACGAGCCCAGCAAGATCTGGGTGGTTCTTGGTGCCTTCCTGGCCGTCGCCTGGATGTTCTAATGAGTCAACGTGCAACTTGGGCATAGCAGTGTAGCCGCATGGCGATGGCGTTTGGGAAAAGGATTACAGGGAGTTGGGCTTGCAGCGAGATTTGGCGATCTGGTTAGTTGTGATAGCGTCCTTGCAATATGTAATTGGTAAAAATGGTGCAAATAGAATACCAGATCATCACTTGTTAAAAGTTGTTCCCTCGTTTCTTCTGGTGAAGATTTTATTCATGTTATGCAGTGAGGCTCTAAGCACGTGAACTGAATGCAGACCCCTGCTAGCGCATGTCGGCCTCGAAAGTCGCGTCGTGAAAGAAAGGCATCGCGACAAGCTCACTACAACGACCACTCTCTTTGCGCTTCTTGCTCGCACCTTGCATCGCGCTCTTTCAGCTTCGAGCACACTTCTGGAAAGCGCCGTCGCACCACTGAAAAGGCCCCGCCCGAACGAAGCAGCACATCTCGAAGACAGCCAACGACAACATGGACTACGACGCATTCGGCGCCACCGATGGCGATGACAGCGGACCAAAGATCACAATCAGAGAGGTGGGTGCTTTTGAGGAGCGCTGAAGGCTTCTGAGCGCATTTGCGCAGAACATGCAGAATAACACGTTCGACGATGGCAGACTTCGGACACCACGATCCGCTTCCGATTGTCCAACACTTCGCTCGCGCTCGCCAACTCCGTACGCCGCGTAATGCTCGCCGAGGTACCCACCATCGCCATCGATCTTTGTCAAATCGAAAGCAACACCTCCGTCCTCGCTGACGAATTCCTCGCGCATCGACTGGGACTCATCCCACTGAGCACAAAAGGCGTAGACGATATGGTAGATTTTCGAGATTGCACATGCGACGAATACTGCGACAACTGCAGCGTCGTCCTCCGACTCAACGCCGCGAACCGCAACAGCGACCAAAACCTCAAAGTCTTCGCGCGCGACCTCTTCGTCGAATCCGGCGCTCCAGGCGCAACATACAACCGCACGAGCTCCATGAACGGCTCTTCATCCGATGATCTCCCTCCACGCGGCTCACCCATCATCGCCGACCCAGCCGGTCAAGGCCCTTTAATCTGCCAACTACGCAAAGGCCAAGAACTGCGAATAAAATGCATAGCAAAGAAAGGCATAGCGAAAGAACACGCAAAATGGGCACCTACAGCAGCCATAGGATTCGAATACGACCCTTGGAACAAATTGAAGCATACAACACTATGGTACGAGACAGACCCGAAAGCCGAATGGCCAGAACCGCAAAAGAATGGTGATTGGGAAGAAAGACCGCAAGAAGGCGAACCCTTCGATTATGCAGCAGAGCCAACGAATTTCTACTTCGAACTCGAAGGAACGGGCGTCATGCCTCCGGATCAGATTTTACATTCTGGTATTCGCGTGTTGCAGGCTAAGTTGGCTGGTATAATACGAGATTTGAACTTGGATGGGCAATCGGGTGATCAGAACGGTTTTGGAGGGTTCAGTCCGAACGGGGATCCTATGGCGAACGGTGGGCAGAGCGCGTATGGTGGTGGGACAGCGTATGGAGCTGATGGGTATGGAGGTGGGACTGCGTATGGCGGCAACACGGCTTATGGTAATGGGGCGGGAAGTGTGTATGGAGCTACTCCGTACGGGTCGCGGCCGTATTGATGAGAAAGTGGCTTGAGTGATGCAAGGATGGGTGGACATTCGAGAGAGTGAAGAAGGCCTCGAAATGAGCCAGAGGGCAGTGAAACCATGCATGTCTCCAATCAAGATGGAAGACGCGATGTTCTTGGAGCGATGGCGTTGGAGGTTGCATAAGAGCTGGCGAGCTCAGATCAGATCATCAAGAAACACAAGAAAAGATGCCACGCAAAAGGGCTTTACTCAAGCAAGGTCGCGTTGCAGCGCTCCAATTTTGGCCCTGTCAGAGGCCAGTGTACCAACAGAAAGACTGAGAAATGTAACGATAAGTTCATGGCTAATGCATTCAAGAAGATCGTTGGGTATCTAATTCGCATGCGTTGAATCGTCTCGATACGGCGGGCGTTATTGTCCCCGTCATGCTCCGTCTGCCAGTACCTGATCATGCCCCAGTCGTGCTTTGTTCCCATCACCACAGCACTCTCTCTCTCTATAATATCACGCTCCACCTTCTATCCCTTTGTCCCAGTGTCATTGGCTCATAAACATATACTCATCGAGCTGCGCTGTACTCAGCTGAAAAGGATGCTCAGCATCCTGAAACCCCGTCTCATTCTGCCCCCCACTAATCGGATGATAAGCATAAAACGCCTGCTGAGCCACGGCCCCATGCGGCGTAGGAGGTTGTGATGTTGAAGGCGTCGAAGTCGCACTCCGACAATCCGGTATCCTGCAAGGCTCATGATGTTGAATCGTACAAACAGCAGCCTGATGAGGATGTATCGAGCAAGAAGCCGCATGCTGAAGTGTGCAAGGCTCATGATGTTGAATCGTGCAAGGTTCGATTCCACCATTGCACTCCTGCATCGTAGCTTCTTCGCAGTCGGGATCATTGCAAGGATCGCAGGGATCGCAAGCAGCATCATCGCACGGCTGAAGATGGTAATCAGGAAATAAGTCATGATAATCGTTGCAATCAAGGTTGCAAGGAATGCATACAGGAATGTTGCAGTCCTGCTTACTGCATTCGAACGCTGGCACTCGAAAGGGAGTGGGAGCGAACGGTATACTCGAGATGCTGGAGGCGCGGGACATGGGCGTGCCGCTGATATCTCGGGACCGGCGAGATTCGGCTTTCTTGGATGCTGATTTGAATCCTTGGACGTAGAGGTTCCATTTGTGAGGGTCGTTGGCGATTTCGAGGCCGTGGCATTCGCGTTCGCAGTGTTCCTTCATCTTGTCTTTTCGACTGTCGACATATGTGCATCCATGGCTGTGCCTGGCCGGGCACTTGATGCCGGTCTCCGGGTTGTGGACCTGCTTTTTGTGTTTCGAGAGGTTTGAGGAATCGTCGAAAGCTTGCGAGCAATGGGGGCAGACATGCTTCTTCGCCTTCAAGTGGACGCTGTTCATGTGGCCGTCTAGTGCGTGCTTCACTGCAAACGAGCGCCCGCAACCCGGCCAACTGCATACGAAGTCTTTTGCGCCAGTGTGTGTCGTGAGGTGCTTGTCGAGCTGGTCCTTGGTCACGAATGCCTGCGTACAGCTCGGACATTGGAAGGGCTTGTATCCGGTGTGAGAGTGAACGTGTCGGACCAGTTTGTTGGCCGTCGGAAATGAGCCTTTATTGCAGCCTTGCCATTGGCATACGAAGCTTCCTGCGCCTCGCACATGGTGAGAGCGGATGTGTTCATTCAGCGTCTTCGCATCTTCGAATCGTTGGTGACATGCTGCGCCGTCGATGGCCCAATGGCAGCAGTAGCGTCCACAGACCAAGGCCGACGCTCCAGCCAGGCCAGGTCTCCGTACTGTCCGTGTCCCGGTAGGAGTCTGTACAACACAACTGTCAGCTTGAATGGCATAGAGTAGGTAGGGTAGAATTATGCCGCAACATACCTTGACTGAGACCAAAGGACTGTATTGCGCCGACGAAGATTGCTCTGCCTGTGCAAATTCCTGCGCCAGTTGCGAGATATCACTAAATGGCGAATATGCCGCCGACTGCTCGCTGCTGGAATGCTGCGATGGCGGGGGCATTTGCTCGCTCGCAAGAGCCTGGTATTGTAGCTGATCGCTTTGTGCATTGTCCGGGCTGATCAGAGAGGAGAACTGGCTGGAGGGATGCCAATAGGGCAGCGTCGAGGGATTCTGCGCAGCAACGCTATTGCGAAGAGCACTCTCCTCGAACCTCGTCATGCTTGACGAGTCCTCTCAACCACGCACCTGATTGCGGCTCGTCGATACAGGTGGATCGTGCGCAAGACCCTTGGATTTGGGTAGAAGGTGGTTCGAGACCTTTCAGCCTTTGTACCAAGAAGCTTGTGTTGGCCGTGGGTGGAGGCAGAGAGAAGGTCCGTGGGGGTGCCGCTTCCGGTCCTACGCGTGTTTCGACAATGCTACCACCACAAACGAGCCTCTGGCAATTTCGCGATATGGGGTCTCAAGAAGTGAAGGCAAGAAGAAGAATCAAGCACATTGATGGCCCAGAGTGCCGGAGGTCGAGGTAGTAGAGGGGTTCATGGTTGCTCGACGTCAATTGTGCGAACTTGCGCAGCGTGAGCACCTTGATGGACACGATGCCCGCCAAGCATCGCGAGCCCGTCACGCGTGTGGTCGGCGGCTATCCTGGATCGTGGTCTTGTTCGTCTGCCCTGGATCGTCGGCCTCTCGATATGGCGGTGTAGATCTTCTTGCTGCTGGCTGCGCTCGCTGTCGTGCCAATCCTTTGCCCGCGCGGAGGTGAAGTTGCGATTGTCATTGTCGTGCGCCAATAGTTCTAGCCGAGCGCACAAAGTCAGCCCAGGCAGACCCTAGAACCGCCCGCTTCGCTCCGCTCATGGTGCCTCTCTGCTCGGCTGCTACCTCACCTGCGCCGCCCAGCTCACGGCCATGCGCGAATGGATCATCCACCACTCCCAAGACCGGCCGCGTGGCGGGCATAGGCAATTACCAGCCATCTAGCTTGCCAGAACACAATTGCCTATCTACCTGCGCCACTTCGCTGCCTCGCCTGTTTCATTGCGCCAGAACTGCGAAACGTACACGATGGGAAACTGCTGTGGAAAGAGCTCGGACGAGAACTTCCAAGGCGAAGGTCGCACCTTAGGAGCTGCTCCGGTCAATGCTCCAATTCCATCGAACAATGCGCGCGCTGCCGCACCTCCGAAAGTGACAGGACCGGGGCGGACGCTGGGAACTGCATCGGGAGAGCAGCAGCCGCCGGGATCAGCAGCGGCGAGGGCAGCAGAGGTTCGTTAGAGCTCCAGACCGCCAGGCATGGCTATGCTTGATTATACGAAGCCAGTAGCAATGTTGCGAATGGCAGTACTGACATGGTTTCAACAACAGGAGCGAGCAAAAGCAGCCCAAGGCAAAGGCAAGCTCGGAAAGCAATTAGACGCCCAGAAATCGCAACCACAGAAAGATACATTGGCACAAACCGCACGAGATAATGTCGCGGCAAGAGACGCTGATGCTGCCGCGCAAGCGAGGGCGTATAATTGAGCTCGGGAAGGGAAGAGCATACGACGAAACGAAGTCATGAGCTTGCATGCGCATCAGAGCGCTCGGATAGCAATATACGGTAGTGGAGAGGGAGCTTGATGCATTGAATGAGAGCATGCAATTGAGTGGTTGTCGGAAATGGGTGAAATGCGTAGATGGGGGGAGAGCCTCAGCGACAATGGGCCAGGAAGAGGACGGGAGCATGCTCAAGTGCTGACTGGACCAGAGGAGTGCCAAGGTAGTGTCTCGCACGCTGCGGCTCAGCCATCGCCAGCAAATTTAGTTAGTGGATCCGAAGAGAAAGAACAATGAGCAACACAGCTCGAGACTCTTGAGACTGACGAGGCACATGTGAACAATCAGCATCAATTCGTGATTCGTGCATTTAATTCCAATCATATCTCATAAAGTCCTTCGTCTTTCTCATCAAAATCGTAACACATGGTCGTATACCACATGGAAGCGTAAATCATTAGCATCGTTCAGGTCGTCTCATCTTCGTCGAATCATCATCGTGATCATCATCATCATCATCATCATGCTCATGCTCATCATCATCATTCCCTCTCAAACAGACCCCATACTCGACTTCTCAAACCCCGAAGTCCCACTCCGCCACCCCACAAGTCGATTCGCAACATCGCTACAATACCCATGCGTCGCAGCGCCCTTTTCAAGATCATTGCTCTCATCCACACTCCCACTATTATAAGCTCGTGCCACGCGATACCACATCTGAGCATCAAGATAGCCTTGTCCTTGTTCTTGATCCATCAGTTGCATGAGACCGCGGCCGGCGTTGGTTCCGAGGATACCGTCGCGGATCATGGCTTCGATTTGTCGGGAGGAACAGTCGGTTGAGATGAGACTTGGGTCTTTCATGGAGCCTGGAGAGCCGGCTTCGATCATGTTTGTGTTGCAGGTGCCGTTGCTGGGGAGGGTGTTAGTTGAGGATTTCTCTGTGCATTTTCTACTGGTGTTGCGATGTTGAGGGATGGGTTTAGGAGACTTACCCATTGTGAGACTGAAGGACACCAGCGTTTCGATGGCTTCCTTGAGTCTCTGGTACACGAAGACAACCGTGCGATTCCTGAAGCATCATTGCCAGAACCACTCGCGGGTCAACGCCACCTTCGTCTGAGATCCGAGGAGTGAGATCGAGGAGAGTGTCGATTTCTGCTGGGGAATTCTCCGGGACTTCCCAATACTTGCAAGCACCGGCCAGTCTACCTTTGTTTGCATCGACCCTGTGGCAAGAAAGTTAGCATAATTGTTGGAGAGTATTGTGGGACGAGACTTACAATTCCTCCCAGCTCAACCACTCCGACATTTGCGGCCACCCCTCTTGTGCAGAACCATTGCCATGATATGGCATATAGCTGTGTACACTTGTGTGGCCCGTACCAGTATGAGGGGATGGGGCCAATGCCGGAGTGGAGTCTGAGTCTGACGAAGCATCACATGGAGCTACACAATAAGCAGATCCCTCCAGGAGAGACTTGCAATCGGAGTTCAACGTCGGGTTCAAAGTCTGCAGATCCGCCTGTGATCCGAATCTGGCTGCAACACTGTCGCATGTGTCTCCTTCCGCTACGACATACCATTGGGAACAGCTTGTAGCACCGCCGCTAGGGATCGGGCCAGGTGGGGGAATGCACGAGTTGGTAGTGTTCTTCGCTAGAGATGGAGTCGTGCCAGATTGTCCTGAAGTAATAGTCTTGTTCCAGCCCTCTGGTCCGTTCATCGGTGCGTGAGTCGGCTCCATTCTGGCACTCTCAGTAGAAGGGAATGCAAGCGCTGCGGCAGTCGTCGTTGTATTGCTGATCATCAAGCCAGCTGGAGTAGGGGTGGGAGCAAAGAGAGCACCTGCATCCGACGAGACCTGTATACCAGTCGGGCTACCCAGCGTAGCATCAGTAGCATGCGTCGGCAGCCCTGTGGGAATCTCGTTGTGCAGTTGCGGGAGAGGCGAAGGGCTGGCAGCTTCAGTCGACATAGGCTCCACCATTGCTGAGTTGATCACAATCCCTGAGGCGTGCGCGAGATCAACCAAAGACGGGATCGCAGTCGGAGCTGTCTGTTTCGCATTCACGACCTGATACGTCGATGAAGGAGCGCCGAAAGCTGCTTGACGTCTCAATCTTAAGCGGCGCAATGCATAGGTCGAGTTCGATGAATCTGCATTGGCAGATAAATCTGTGACGCCAGTACCAGTTACCTGAGAGCCCGTGGCCACCTGTGCTGCCGTGACGAGAACGGTTCTGAGACTTGTTGAATTGCCGCTACCGACAGTGAGATTGATCATTCGCGTTGTGTTGGCAGATTGCAGTGTGTAGTTGAGGCTCGACACGCCTGCACTCTCGACAGTCTCATCGATAGTGGCAGACGCAGGTACAGGCTCTTCGAAGCTGGCAACGGACGCACTGGAGTTCCTCTGCAATGTTGCACTGTATTCGGCAGCACGTTCGCTGGCTAGCACGACTGGACCACGTGTCATGGTGGCCGCGGTGTCAGTTGTGAGAGCAGCCACTCCTACCATCGAGCCGTTCAGGCCAACAACAGCAGCAACGGGGGTCGAGGCAGTGCCATCAGTGCCAGCCACTGAGCTTGCGGCGCCTGATTGCTCAGATCCAGGTGATATAGACGCTGGCGTAGGCACAATCGTGCTCACGAATAGCGTGCTTGCTCGGGACGTAGGGAAAGCAGATGGAGAGTTCGTCGAAGCGGCTCTGCAAATGCCGTTGGCATGGAGAAAGGACTCGCACCATGTCTCCGTTGAGGCTTGATCGTATTCAGGAAACGTGAGGTAGATGTCGAACTGACGCGCAACAACTCCACATGGCACATCTGTTACCAGTTAGCCATAATCGCAATCGAGAGAGTGTGTGTTCTCCATTCGTACCTGCTTTGGGGTCGAAGTAGAGTGCTTTGCATGTGCCGACTGTCGGTAAGCTCTGCGCTTTCGTTCCGACATCATCTACAGAAATTGGAGTTATCCCAGGTACGGTAGTGTTTAGACGTTCGCGGCGAGAAAGGGCTGCGGGGGAAATCGGTACGGCAAGGACTGAGCTTGCCAACAATACAATTGCCGTGAGCTATTCCACGTTAGCGATGCCTCGATTTGGCCAATAAATGTGGTAAACTTACATGAAGCAATCGCATGCTGCCAGACGCTCGCCGCGAAAGCCATGCGATTAGCAGAAGTATGAGGGAAGGAGGAGTGCAAGATTTTAGCCCGATTGACAGCATGATCTCGCCTCTTTGCGCGTGCACCCCTCAGCACCAAGAGTAAAGCCCGGTCGGCCGCACGCAGATGAAGGCTCTCGCGATCGAGAAATCAAGCCCGGTTGGCACCTCCTCGTGTCTCTTTGCGGTGTGCTGTTGGGTGAAGATTTGAGCCCGATTGGCAGCAAGATCTGCCTGTAACACTTCTCCAATGAGGGCAGGAAAGGGGAATATCGATGTGGAGGCAATGTGCAAGTGAGGTGCAGGGGAACAGTAAGTACTCAGCTCGTCGATAGTTCACTCCGTCCCTTGTGACCCAAAGGTCAGTGTTCACTCGTGGTTTCTCTTTTCTTGGTCTGCTTCGGCAAGTAGAGCAGAGTCGTAGGTGGGTTGTTGCAGTTTGGATGCTGCAGGTGATTGCAGCAGGTGTTCGCAGCAGTTCGTCCTGTTTTCCAACGGAAAAAAGGAGTGGTGCCGAGCCGCTTTGTATTCGGATAGGCAGTGGATTGGTTCAATACAAGAGCAGATATGCAGGTGCAGATTTGCGGAACGAGGAAGAGATCCGGCTCCATTTGTACGAGTAGACTGTCATCGCCACATGCTCGAGCGACACTTGGCGTTGTCCCGAGAACAAAAACGTCGCAACCATCGTGGTGACGAGCTGCAGGGCCGTTTTCGACAACGTCTTGTCCTCTTTGAAGGAGTCAGCTACGAGTTTTTTTCCAGATCGTTCGCGGGGCGGGAGTTCATGCCTGCCAGACGACGTATGTCCCAACCCGGACTAGACGTTGAGCATCGGGGAAGGCGACGACGGCGTGCATTGCTGAGCCGCCAACTTCAATGCATACTGCTCCGCCAATCGCCTCCCTATCGGTCTCGCAGGTCTCCCTGACAACGTTGTGCTTCAACTTGGTTGCAGCATTCGTTAATGGTACTCTCCCGGCCAGAGCCAGCCCGGCGACACTGTCACGCTCCACACCATTGCGTACTCACTGGTGTATTGGCAGAACGACTGTCGTCGTCATTTGCTGGAGGATGCGGTTGTCAAATGCTGAGTAGAGATCGACAGCTGTTCGCTTCTCCGGCTGCGCTCATCCGCGTTCCGGTTCACGGCGTACGTCAAAAGTGCATCGCAGGCAACGGACCCCGAGACTTGCGTTAGTATACATATTCACGGAAGGAAACAGTCATCGCGAGTAGATGATTCCTTCTGGAAGGAGAATGACTGGGCAAAGCCTTGAGCTCTCACATCGAAGAGACTTGCGCTTGTGTTATTGGAAGTCGGGTCACGCAGAGGCACGCCTGCAGGAGCGAGAAGGTCACGACTACTAGGCCTCAGTGACATGTCGCCGATGTGAGAATAATGAGTCGTGTCATCGGCACAAGGAGGAAGATGCATTGCTTGACCTTTGGCTGTCGTGGCCGCAACTTCCTGTTCTGTACTTGTGTCGCCACACTCGCTCGTTGCTTCCAGCCAAATGCCGACATATGTGGTAGTTGCCTCCGGAGCTTTTGCTACCATGATAGATCATGTTCTGCGGAGAGCCAGCCCAGTCTGACAAATTCTTGCACTGCCTTGCATCTAATAAGCCGCTCGTCAGTCGTGGTAGCGAGTAAAAGCCGGTGGCTGGAGCCACGGTCAAGCTTCTGAATTTATCCTGACCGAGCCGATACGGTTCCTCTAGCTACTTGTGATTCCGGTAACGACGGCGACATCAGTGATGGTTCCGCCGTTGAAGCCATCCTGTGACCAAGGGCACGATGAGGCTGCGCAGATGACATCTTGCATGGCCTCGAACTCCACAAAATCGCCTGCTTTGCTTGATCCCAATCTCTTCAAGCTGTAGTTTGGAGTGTTTTGAAAAATGTTGAAGGGCGATGTGACTTCCAGGTACGAGCCCATGCCGTGAGGCTTCATGACTTCGGCAATGTTGGCCGCACAACTGCGGTGACCTTCGAGGCCGATCTTCGCGTACATTTCTGGGAAGCACGACATGAACGTCATGTCGTGGACTTTGACAGTGTCCTGGACCAGCTTGAGGATCGGCTCGTCTCGATTTGTCCAGAGATACTCTCCCACGGCCGGGGTTACGCCGTCGAGATGGTAGCGAGTGTAGTCCATTGAGAGCTTCTCTTTCAAGTCTGTACCCTGTACTCAAGCAGCGAAGTCGACGACTTGTTCTCCATACAGGTCCACGACACGGAAGCGCTCGCCTTTCTTGACCTCGAAGGCAAAGCCATGCGCGGCTTTGACAATGTGCGTCTTGGTTTGCGGGTGAGAGTCGGAGCTGGGCATCTGAGGAAAGGCCATTGTATACGCCAGGCGATTTGCACCTTAATGAACGACCGCGACAGGTTGGTGGGAGATGGAACAGCGCGCGTCCTTCGACAGACTCGAGGATTCAAGTGCCAATGATCATCGCGTGTATTACGTACATGAACTGTGCATCATTGTGGAGTTGGTACCGAGGAGCTATAGCGACGCGGGACTCGTTTTGGGTAGGAGGATATGAACGATGACTAGCAGCATCACTGGATGTATGCGACATGTCTCTCGCGCAGTGATGGCGACTGTATAGAGTAGTGTCCACGAGCAATGGTCCAGCCTCGTCCAGCAGCAAAGAAGCTTTCCGCGCGAGCTCCTGTCCATGTCTGTGCTTCGGTTTCACAATGACGCAGCCGCCGCGCGACTCCTGCTGACAGCCGCGTGAGCCTGGCCGTGTGGGCGCTGACATTGGAAACATTTCTTGCTTCCCCCAAGCCCGACTCGGTTCGCGGCGACGACTCCGGACAAACTGGCGCGCAAGACGTGGCGAAGTCTGCTGCAGCTCGTGCGTGTTGACGAAAAGGTCAAACTGCCGCCGTTGAAGAGATACTCTGGACGCTGGTTCCCAGGCATCCGAGCCACCGCACGAGCAGGCCTCGCCAACTTCCGCTACGCCTTCTTGCCTACCGTCCGTCAACGAGCCCAGACCTCCATCTACCGCTATCTCGTCGCACAAGCCCAACGCAAGCACCACCGGGCGAGCAAGCTGCCCGGCGGCGTAAACAGGCGCTTGCTCTCGTCGGGGGAACCGCATTCGAATGATGGGACTGCCTCGAAAGGAGCAGACAGCGAGACCGATAGCATGGCATATTCGGGACCCAGGAATGATCAGTCCTTTGCAGATTCATTAGGCCTGAGGTCGGAAGGCAGGGAACCTGGAGCACGGAGGAAGAGACTGGCCGGCTATTTGAAGACTGCGAATGAGTTTCGACAGAGCTATTTCAGTCAAGATGGAGCACGAGAAAGTCACAGTGTTGAAGATGGTCCAGGGGCTTTCCCAGATGCAGCTGTGGTACGGAATGGCAATGAAGAGATGATATTATTCCCAAGCTATGCCAGACACCATGTGAAAAGTAAGGTGAGAGAACGCTCCGCGAGAGTATACCAGTGACTACAGCTGGCAGCTGCTGATATTACAAGCAGCATCATGAAGTCGCTACGCCCGGTCGTGAGATGTCCGAGGAAGAGTATTGGAGACGAGAGTGGGACAAGAACGAGGACGTCAATGCTATAGTGGATGTTGATGTCAGGGGCTGGATCTACACACCCGCAAAAGGCCAACATACGCGCAAGCAGAGAATGGTCATTGGCTTAGCGCGACAGCTGTCTGGAATTCCGGCACCGGCTGCTAGTACACGACCGGGGGACAATGGCTATGCAGACCAGGTGTTAAGCCGACCTTCGAGCCCGACACGACAGCAAGATGAAGACCTCATATCACTCGAAGCGGAGAACATTGTCCGCAAAGGACAAATGGAGGAGCATTACGCACAACGCGGTGCCTTCTCCGAACAGCCAAGCAAGGCCACCGATGACGACAGTCTGTATGGAGATGTGCCCGATCGCGGCCGGACAAGAGCGTCCTATGCGAGCAGTATCGCTTCGCAAGACTCCGATACCACTGCTACGCCCTCTGTTCAGAAGCGACAGACGTCGGCCCAGCCTGGTAGAATGACATCTGCCGAGCTCGCTGTCGCAAATGCACACCTGCTCGCACGCCTCAAACCTTTCATGGCGAACCCGATGGCCAATAGCCCCATTAGTGCGTTCTTCTACAACGATAAAGCGTCGAGGCAGCAGACAGTCTACACGGACGCCTCGGGACATTTTAGCTTCAGAGCAGCACTCGACTTTATTCCCACCCACGTGCGGGTCCTAGCATCGGAGAAGCTCTCAGTGACAGAAGAAGTGCATGTTACTGCCCCTGAAGGCGTCAGCCTTATCAGCGACATTGACGACACCATTAAACATTCGGCCATCAGTGCAGGTGCTCGGGAGATCTTTCGTAACGCTTTCATCCGAGAGCTACACGAACTCACAATCGATGGCGTGCGGGAGTGGTACACAACCTTGGCCGATATGGGCGTGAAGATCCACTACGTATCGAACTCGCCATGGCAAATGTACCCGGTTCTGACAAGCTACTTCAAGCTCGCGCATCTGCCCAAGGGTTCCTTCCATCTGAAGCAGTATTCCGGCATGTTGCAGGGCATCTTCGAGCCTGCTGCAGAGCGCAAGAAGGGCTCGCTTGAGAAGATCATGCGAGACTTTCCAGATAGAAAATTCGTCCTGGTCGGTGACAGTGGAGAGGCAGATCTCGAGGTGTATTCCGAAGTTGCACTGGCCAACCCGGGCAGAGTTCTCGGTATCTTCATCCGAGACGTAACGACCACGCCAAAGACGGGCTACTTTGATTCAAATAGTAGCCCTGGGGGGAGTGGGAAACACTCCCGCAACCATTCGCGACACCCAAGTGGTGAAGTTCTTGCCCAGTCGAAACGACTTTCAAGGCCTCAAGATACTCGGAACGATGAAGCCGATCTTCAAGCAGCCATTGCTGCCTCTCTGGCAGATATGGAAAACGAAACGCGGCAAGCACGAAGGTCCATCAATCCTGATGCGATACCTGATGACTATCTGTCGCCAAGCCGAAACGGCAGTGCCACAAATCCTCGCCTACCTTCGCGGCCCCAAGCACAGCGTACAATCAGTGGCTCAAGCTATGCTGCGTCACCGGAAGAGGATTTGATCGATTTTTCGGACCCAAGTCCTCCTACACCTTGGACTGAGAGGTCTAGGAGGAACTTCACTCCGCCGACACCTCGTAATGCAACAGGCCCGAAAACTGTATCGTCTCCTCCACCGCCACCAAAACCAGCAGGGCTCAAGAGTCCGCCGCCTGACGCTCAAGTTCCAATGACTACCGGCAATAGCGGTAAGACGCCGCCGCCCAGGCCGCGCAAACCCTCAAGTGCAGTGCAGTCCACTATTGTGCCACAGATTCAAACGCATCAACCATCACCCCTCTCACAGGTACAAAGGCAGGAGTCGACTAGGAAACCACCGCCACCGCTCCCAGAACGGCGTAAGGTTAGAGGCGCCATTGCAAAGGCGTTACCCATGCCCGGAAGCTACTGGCAAGCAGATACCGCTTCTGCTCCGTCAAAGCCCAAGCTTTCTCCAGTCGTGTCTTCTCCTCTGGCCCAGTCGATGAAAACAAAAAAGTCATACGACGACTTTAGCCCAAGCACATCAGCAGTGGGTCGCACAATAGCTCCACCGCCTCCAAGAAGAGAAGGAACAAATCTAAGCACATATTCAACTACTTCACGCCATACGCAAAGTAATCGACTATCTGGAGCTTGGCCTGAAGATGATGGGCTGCCCGTAAGTCCTGGGGACGGAGTGAGCAAGAAGGAGTTCCTGTGGCAGCAGAGATGGCAGAGGGCGAAGACTGTGCTCGAGAGGAACGGCGTAACACTACGTTCCTGGAGGATTGGAGCTGATGTTGCGGATGTCTGCGTCAAACTCATCGAACAAGAGCTGCGGAAGATCGAGCGCGAAGCCAAGAACAACAGCAATAGAGACAACAGCGCGCGTAGATAAGTGATGGATAACCCTTTTATCTGAAATTGAAGAATTGCATTGCGGCATGGAATGGGAGCACAGTTAGACCACCATATTGTTCCATGATCCTGAGCTGATCATTCAATCCTACCACGAACGCTTGCTTATCACATCCTCCCTCCCGTCACCTCCACCACCGAACCCGTCATATACCGACTCTCACCACTAAACAAAAAAGCCACAACATCAGCAACATCCTCTCCAGTCCCCATCCTCCCCAACGCAACCTTCTCAACCTGCTTCTTCACTGCCTCCGGCCCAGCCACCACACCCGCATTCGTCGGAGTGTCAATATACCCCGGCGCCACAGCATTAACTCTTATCTCCTTTGGTCCTAACTCCAACGCCAGAGCTTTCGTAAACCCCACAATTCCGAATTTCGTCGCGCAGTAGATTGCGTAGTCGGGTGCTGCTGAAATGCCCATTGTACTGCTGACGTTGATGATTGCTGGTCCGGCGGTAGCTGCTTCCTCGCTGGCTTTGCTAATTGTGGAATTCTGTTCCTGCTTCCGCTGCGCAGCAGATTTCTCCAACCAAGGTATCGCAGCCCGAGAAATAAGATACGTCCCTTTTAGATTCGTATCCACCAATTTACTCCAGTATGCATCCGTCGTTTCTGTCAACGGATATGCCGTAGGATTTACGCCCGCGCAATTCAAGACGAAATCCAATTTCCCTAGTCCACTAGTACCTCCTATCACATTTGAAAAATACTCTTCCACAGCAGAAGAATCGCTCACGTCAAGCGTGTCTGCAAAATGTGTAGAAGAAGACTGGCAAAGAGATTTCGTTTCTTCGACGCCGGAGAGATTGATATCTGAGAGGGCGAGTCGGGCTCCTTGAGAGGCCATTTTGATTGCTGTAGCGCGGCCTATGCCTGAGGCGGCGCCTGTTATGAGGCAGACTTGGTTTTGGAATTTGGTTGACATCTTGTTACTTTTGTGCTGAGGGTTAAGAGGTAGGGCGATGATGCTGTGATAGCGTTGAGTGAGGGACAGTGAAGTTGTCTCGATTCTGCTACCACCACTCTGATGTAGCATGATGCCCACAAAGGTGGAGTAGGAATACCTTGTGAAGTGGGGAGATAGGTGGGTGGTGCAGGCACTTATGATTGGTCGGCATTGGAGATAGGCAGACGGATGTTTGAAGCAATCTCAAGACAATGTCTATTTTGCTTTCATGCTCGATGTCCTGTAGATCCTTGTTCGAACGACGAACGTATGATACAACTGATGCTCTCTAATCGGAAGGCCTGCTTGCAATGACAATGGACAATCGGCAAGTGAGTCAGGACAATTCCACAACACCTCCACTGCTTGGAGCACACACATCAACAATTACTTCTTTGCGCGAGCCTTGCCTTTGCCCTTCTTGGGCTTCTCCTCCTCTTCTTCATCGTCATCATCGTCTTTCGCGGTCTTCTTCTTCTTGCTGGCGCCAGCTTTGGTAGCAGCAGCCTTGCGCTTCTTCGGCTGCTTGACATATTTGTCTTTGCTGAGGTCATTTTCGTCATCTTCCTCTTTCTTGACGGCAGTCTCATCAGGACCCTCATCAGCGGATTCTTCAAAGGCTTCTTCAAGGTCAGGCTTTTCCTTGGCTGGAGCTTTTGTCGGCGCTACAACTTGTGACGCCTTCATGAACGGCAGCGGATGAGACATCTGGTTGTACCTGTACAATGTTAGCGGAGTCAATTGATGCCATCTCAGCGATGCACTTACTGTCGAGTGAACGTGGCCTTGGCCTGCGTCTCGATTTTGACGTTTTCCATATCAGCCCCACCCACACCAAGTTCCAGAATAGCATCCCAGTCATCCTTGGTGAGGTAGTAAGAGTCCATGAGCTCGATGATCTCTGGCACAGCGTCCTTGCCTTCCTTTTGCAAGCGCTTGACGAGCTTCTCAAACAAAATCGGCAAATATGTCTGCCGAATCTCGTTCTTGTCTGCCGTAACCCGCAGACGCATGTGTCCCTGGATCTCCTTCACGAATCTTGATAGCTTGCCCGTCTTGGAATTGTTGCCGAGCCAAGCAGTGAAACGCGTCTGCGAGCCAGCCATACTGCCATAGACAAAGCTTGCAGGGCGTACAAAGCTGAAGACAGCATGTGTGGGCATGAGTGACCATTGCTGCTGACTGCCGTGAATCATGCGGTCGACCAAATCTCCATCACTAATGGAATCTGCCGCCTTGCTTGCCAATTCCAAAGCCGCCAATCGCTTCCTGCTGGGCTGATCATTATACTTGTTGGACCGCTGTGGGTTCGTGCCAAGATAGTTCTCCTGCAACATGAGGGGTGCGAATTCGTGATCGTTGAAATAAAGTTCAGTCTTGTCGTTCAAGGTCGACTTGGACGCTTCGTTGAACAGCCCTCCACCAAGAATCTTACCCACCATGTCCCACGGCTTGAGGACGGTATGCTTCTCCCAAGCTTTGCTCATGTCTTTACCGTCTTCGAAGGACATTGCTTGATCGTCGAGTTTGGCTTGGCTGATCATGTTGATCACCTGTCTGATATCGGCGCCAGATCCTTCGATCAGTGCGTTGATGACTGGAGGAGGTAGCTTCATGCCTTCTCGAAATGCAATCGTCATGATGCGCGCTCGAATCTGGTCGGTGGTAGGTCGACGGAAAGGCAGATCAAAAGTGCAGAAGTCGAATGGTTTCATCTTGGGCAACTTCCGATCATTGCAAATCAGGATCATGGGGACCTGGGTCTTCTTGCATACTGCAGCCAGTGCTCCGACACCTCCACGATCGCCGGCACTCATCCCGTCGACTTCGTCCATGACCAAGACGATCTTCTTGTTCGCTTCTTTGACGTCCTCGACTCCTTGTGAAAAGTATCCCATAAGAGAGGTGGCTGCAAGTGTGCCCTTCAGCCCGTTTTCGACAAGTTTCTTTGAGCGAGTGTCAGACGCATTGGATTCGATGATGTCGTAACCTTCCATCTTCGCGATCAGATGTGCTGCAGTGGTCTTGCCGATGCCAGGAGGTCCATGGATCATCACGGCGCGATGAGTGCCAGAGCCATCTGGTCCGGGCATTTTGAAGCCAGTCCGCTGGTTCTTCGGAAACGCGCGTAGCCAGCGTTGCAGCTTTTCCACTTGTCCTTTGTTGCCGCATATCATGGACATCTGCGTCGGAGCATACTTCACAGTCCACAATCTACTGTCGGGGCCATCTGCTGCTTGCTTGCCTTTATCCGATTTTGACGCGGCCGGGGTAACTTTCGAAGCCTGCTTGACCGGGCTCTGCTTTGCAGCTTTCGCCGCAAGACGAGCCTTTCGTTCCTGCTCTTCACGTTCCAGCTCTGCAGCTTGTTCTCGGATCTGTTCCTCCTCCTTGGCCATCTTCTCGGCATACTTTTCTGCTGCAGCGCCAGAACCTCCGTTGGCGGGCAAGCGTCGTATAAGCTCAAACAGACCTTCTTCATTGATCACCTTGAGCTTGTGTTGCTGAATGGTGGCAAGCTTCTTTGGTCCAGCATCCTCACCAAGCACGACGTAGCTGGTTTTGCTCGACGGCGCGCTCATAATGCGACCTCCGTAGCGTTTCACCAGGTTCTGTCCCTGCTCTCGGCCCAATCGCTCCAACTGCCCTGTGAAGACAAATGCTAATCCAGCAAGACAGTTTTCCGCTCCCGAGGGCATGTCTGAATCGGATAATGCCCCTGCAGGTACGGCGGAATTGGCGTGCTGAGCACCGAATTGGAATTTTGGCTTTCCGCCATTGTCACCATCCTTCTTGCTGGGAGGCGACGGAGGTTTGATCGTTGGTATACTGTCGAATATGGCTTGCACTTCTGCGCTGTCCTGAGGAGCATCCTTCTTCGCTTTCTTGGACGCAGTTGCCGTCTTCTTCTGAGGTGTCGCACGCTTCTTGGCAGGCTTCACTTCTTCGATCACTAGGTCATCGTCGTCGTCGTCCTCGATTGCAGTCGACTTGCGCTTCTTCGAGCTTTTGACGGGCGTCTTCTTGGCCGGCTTACTCTTGACAATCTCCTCGTCATCGTCAGGCACTACGAAATCGTCATCAGCATTCGTGTCCTTCATATCGATGTCCTCGTCCGGGTCTGCATCATCTTGTCCATTGTCTTGAAGCTTTTTCTGCCTGCCCGCGGCCCTTCTCTTTGGCTGGATCATGTCCTCGTCCTCGTCAGTGCCCTCCTCGTAGTCGTCGCTCTTCCGCTTGCCAACTTTGGCTGCGGCTTTGAACTCATCGTCTGCATTGTCTTCCATATCATCATCGGGGAAATCGTCAGCATCAAGGTCGACGTAACTCGTGGTCTTTTTCGATCGGCTCGAGGTCTTGCCGCTGGCTTTCGTGCCATTGGCCTTGGCTTTCGGCGTGGCCTTTTGAGGGGTGCTCTGGGCAGTACCAGCGCTCTCCTTCTTCGGCCTCACAGCTTCCGATCGTTTGGGCTTCCCACCGCCAAAGAAAGCACTTGCGGTCGTTTCTTCAAGTTCGGGTTCTGGCTCAGCCTTCTTCTTTGCAGCGGATTTCTTAGGAGAAGTCTTCTTCGCAACAGGCTCGTCATCGTCGTCGTCATCTTCCACAACTTTCCGTGGTCGGCCTCGCTTCTTGGGTTCCTCCTGGGGCTTGGGCTTCTCGGCCGGCGTGCCTGCAGGCTTGCCACCAAAGAACGAGCGTATGTCGGACGGCATTGTGAGGGTTCAATGTAGGTTCCAACACGCGCGGTCTGCTTCGCGTCTTTGTGCAAGATAGCCAAGCAACGTGCGGCACAGCAGGTGCAGGCAGGCAGGCAGTCAGCCAGTCGAACAGCCAGCAGCTCCTTCTCGTGTCGCTGCGACGCGGTCATGACGCGACGTGAATGGGCAGCCACGCACGGGGAAGCTTTCTCGGCAGCTGCCGAAACGACCACAACTTTCGCATCTCCCGCCGACGACAGGGCTCTGGCATTGAACGGGATGCGGCGATAGCATCGACGAACTGCTCCATCTCCTGTGTGTGGGACATACAATCAACATGGCATCAACGCGCGTGAGCGTTCGCGCCCCTTCCGCCCTGCTCGCATCGGTCTCCACTCGCGCCTGCTGTACGAAACACTCCCTCAGCACCGCATACACCCACAACTAACCCTTCCAGGCCTCCGAAGCGCCCTCCAAACCCTCTGCAACCAAGCCCAAACACAATCCCAATCCCGAGCCTTCTCCTCCACTCCCCGCCCTCTAAACTGGCTCATCCCCAAAGCCGGCGAATCCTCCAAATCCCGCAAAGGCCGCCCCAAATGTCCCACGGGCGGCAGCACAAAAGGCACAACCCTCGTCTGGGGCTCTTACGGAATCCGCCTCATCGACACCGACCGCCGCATCTCCTCCCAACAACTCAAAATCGCCGACGAAACCATCAAAAAACGTCTCCGAGGCATGAAATACCGCCTCTATCACCGCGTTTCCGCAAATATTGGAGTCTACACCTCTGGAAACGATCAACGAATGGGGAAAGGAAAGGGGTCATTTGATCATTGGGCTGCTAGAGTTCCGGTTAGTAGGATTTTGTTTGAGTTGGAGGGGAGTATACATGAACAGGTTGTGAGGGATGCTTTTCGGTTGGCGGGGAATAAATTACCGGGGCAGTACGAGTTTGTGAGGAAAGGGGATCCGCCGGTTATGGGGATTACGAAGTTGGGGAATGGGGTTACGGAGGAGATGTTGAGGAGGCCGAGGAGGGAAGTTCCTGCGCCGGGACCGAATATGGTGGAGCAGGCTGAGAGAATGCCGGCTACTACGGCGCCTTGAAGGGCATTGCGAGGCATGTAAATGACTGTATTAACAGCTTTCGTTGTATAAAGAATCGTTCGCCAACTTCATATCCGCCAGGACTTGCTCTGCTTGCAGCTTCAACTCTTCCACAGAGTTTCATTTGCATCGCACAAACGTTTCATGAGACGAGGACTAAGCACAGCATCTTTGTTGTAAATGTTCGGTCATTCGAGAAGCCTTTTGTGTACAGTCTGAAACTAGATACACTGAAATGCAGCCTCTCCTAAGGAGAAGCACAAGAGCACATGAATGGCATGTGCTCTACCAATAAGTCGCTTTCTCAGCAGACTTCCAGGTGGTCATGGCGGCTTTGCTCGGAAAGCGTTGGCCAGTAGCCAAACCCAAATCTGGAGCAGCAAGGCCTAAATCATCGCGGCCCTCGATTCTGTCCTAAGTGTATACAGCGGTGACATAGCACCGTCAATTTTCCGCGCCGAGGAATCAAAGCCGCCCATCCATCTATATGGTATCGTCCTCGGTTGTGTCGTCATAGATAGAGAGAAAGAAGAAACGCCGTGTGCCATCCAGTATGTCCAGTTTGGGTATACCCATATAACTCCCACTGCCCCATTGATCGAAGAAGACGCCTGTTGGTGGTATCAAACGGCCAAGTCGTAGAGCAAGCAAATTAAAAAATATGTCGGAAATTTTCGGATCGTAAAGTGCGATAATTCGTAAACCAGGTCATGGCGGTCGTGTGTGAGGTGTAGCGATATACACTTAACATACATAGCTCGAAGCAGATGGAATGATGCGTGCTCAGTAGCCACTGGTCTGACTCGCCGGCGGGGCGATCGCAAAGGCAGCGGGATCCAGCTGTAGGTCCTTGATGATGCGGGCGTTTGCGATTTGCAGCGCATAGAGGTAGTTGTTGATCTCCGTCAGGCACTCGGAGCGTGAAAGGCCAGATTTGCCCATCGCAAGGGCTGGCGTGAGCTCATTGAGATCGCGATAGCCTTGATTGATGATCTCGCGGCGCTTCTTCTCCGAGACGATGTGGTTTGCTCGTTTTTGATCGTCCGTGAGATTCTCCTTCTTGCGGGGTGGGCCACGTCGCACGTCGTGTACGGGGAGCGTCATCGGACCGTTCGCGTATGGCATTTGAGGTGGGGGCATGGGGTACTGTTGAGCGTACATCGCCGTATGAGTTGGTTGAAAGGGAGTCGCCATCGACTTGCGCCGCTTTCTCGCGCCACCGTCGCCTTCATCGTCGTCTCCCTCCTCGTACTCCTGCTTGACGCCGCTGGCACTGTTGCTGTTAGGCCGCTTGTTAGAACCCGGTTGCGAATACGGTCCTGCGCCATTCCATACAGTGCTGTACTGCGGAGCGAAGGGCTGGCCGTGGTTGGGTTGCGATCCATGGTTCGTCGGCACGTCTTGACGAAATCGGTCGTGGCCATTGTTTGGCGGGAGTCCAGCTGCTTGGGGAGCTAGAGGGACGCCTAATAGATTTCCCACCTTCTGGCTATGATCGGTGGCAGTACCGGCGAAGTTGCCGTTCGAGAAACTCGTATCACTGCCGAAGGTCCCGAAGGGTCTGGCACTTTGAGGTGCTGTTGTGGGTACGTATGCGCTGCGGTGCATGTCTCCGATCACCATCTCAACAAGACTGCTACCGCTGTCTCGCGGTGGCGCGCTGTTAGTAGTCGTTCGCGGGACGGAGCTATGTAGCCACTGTCGGTCGCTGCCAAAGCCGCCTGCACTGCTCGCGTTCAGCCCTGACATGCTCATGGCGCCCCAGCTTGCACCGTCCAGTGCGAAGCCTTCGTTCGATGCGTTATTGCGAAAGCCACTGAGGGTAGTGGCAGCCGCCACGTCATTCTGCGACATTGCCTGCTGACTATAGGTTGCCATACTGTTGATATCGTTCGCTGAGTAGCTCTTGGACTTGCGTGCGGCATCATCGCCGCGAAAATGGTTGCTCATGTTATTGCTGTTATGGCCGTGGTTGTGGGTGTAGCCGAAATTGGTGTCATGCAAAACGTTGGGATGCTGGAGTGAATGCGAAGGCGCGAGATGTTCTGCGGCGTTGCTACTCCCGGCGTTGTTTGTTGAAGGTTCTTCATAATATCCGAACGCCACATGTTTGCCGCTGGAGAAGTCGTCAGGGTGCGTGAAGAAATCGGCAATGAGGTTCTGCTCGGATCCGGATAGCAGAGGTTGACCCGACGGAGGCACCTGGCTCAAGTCGAAGCTGAAGGAATCGCCTTTGAGGCACGCGTCAGTGCGAAGCCGCGTAGATACATTGCATGCGCTGATCAGCATCGTCACAACTTACCAGAGAACTCCTTCGCACCGCCATACACGGCCAACATGTCGATACTCTGGGGTTGCTGCCCTTGGTGATGGTGGTACGGGTTGTCCATGGCTGTGGGCAGGCCTGCCGATCGTGCTACCTGAGCCGCCGCCAGTGTGTCTGATGTTCTTGAAGATTGAGCGTTATGCGTTGGTTTGGATGCTTCTTATGCTGAGCGTTCACGATGGTCCGGAGGGCTCGCGGTGACTGGATTGTCATTGCGTTTCATGCATTCACCACCATTGTCAACCTTCCTGCTGCTGACTGTCTCCTTCTATTCACAGACTATAATCGGGGAAGCGGAGATGTCTGCTATTGTGTCGTGGTGATTGAGCGACGGGAGCGAGTGGAGAATGGCGGCGACAATGGGTCTAGACTCGAGATGCGGCACGATTGATGGAGCGGGGCGTGGACGTGGACGTGGACTTTGCTTGGAGCAACCGGCGGCTTCAACGATTGCTGCAGTGCCGGGTGGATTGAGATGATGTTGTCGTTGTCGCTACAGCGCAAGGTGAGAATTGCGCCCACGCAGATGCATGTGAAAGAAGAGCATGTGATAGTGCCTCAGCGGTCCGTGCTCACTGCGTCCCAAAGGTTACTTTTCCCAACCTCTGGCGGCATCCCAGCTGCCACATGACATGACGCTGCCCACACATCGCTGGGCCGTCGCCAGCTCTGCTCGAGATGCATCAGCGCCGGATGCTTCTGCCCTCGTGGTCTGGCTGTTGCGAACGCTGCATCGCGCTCCTTCCACCGCGCTCGGCTCTGCAAACACGATGACATAGCCGAAGCGAGACGTGGCGGAACTCGCAGCCGACGTCGCAGCTCTGCCGTGCGTGAACGGTGACGGGAGAACACCGACCCAGTTGTTTGCTCGCGCATCGCCCATGTCTTGAACAAAATCGCACAATGAAGGGGAGCTGCGGAGAGTGCAGGTCCGCTTCGAGTCACGTGTCCGCCGAGTCCTACATGAGCTGCATGCCTGTCGGCGGAATTCAACAGCAGAACCTGCATCTTGACCAATCGCAACATTCTGGAATGCCGTACACAGCGACAAGCCACAACTACATTGACTTGTTTGGTGATCACGAGACATTGCAACAACGTTGCTGATACTTCGAGCAGCATCTCAAGATTACTGACTATATGGAGTAGTTGCAGGAACGAACCCCAAACGTGACTTCTAAAATACAGTCTATCTCGAGTTGCAAGACGCTGTACCACAGCAACTTTGCTTGGTCCATTACATCACTACGGCATCGACGTGGTTACTTACATTCGCACGCCGAACAACTGCTCACAATACCATATCAATGCCATAACGGACAGCAATTACCGGCTTTCTAAACTAGAAAGCCAACACGAGCGACCGCGAGTGGCTTCGAGGTCTTGGGAGTCAGGCACTGTCAACGGGAACGCGTCGGTGAAGGGGTCCGGCCTTCTTTTCTCTCCGATTCCCGGAACCTGCGTTGCTATTGCAGATATTCAATGAAGCCACTCTGGCTGTCTGCTGAGTTGATGGATGAATGGCGAGTATATCCGGCATCCAGCTACTCCGTAGCTGCAGCTGAGCCGCTGTACTGCATGATGGTGCGCGTACAGCTGCAAGGGAACCCTGTAACCTAGTGGTCAGTACTGCGTAGCTCCTCAGTGCGATCAGCTAATCGTCGACTGCTGTGCCAAGTGGCTGGACCACGGAGTCAGCCATACCCTCACCAGCGGCCATCGTCGAGGCTAGGGCCGTTGACAGCAGTTTCGGACGCGAATTGTTGCTTGCTGAGCTTGATGCCATCCCGCTGCTGGCTTGAGCATGGAACTCTGCTGCTTGCCCATTGTCTCCATACCGACGTCAAGCACCGTGGCGTGCTTCACCGGTGACCTTAGTGACCAATCTCATGCCCGCATTTCAATCTAGCTGCATATCGATGTCACGTCGTGGGGAATGTTCAACCTTCCCATCGCTATCACCGCCCTTCGGATTGGACCAAATCGCTGCTTCCGACTCCGGGGTCCCAAAGAGGAAAACACTTGAGGGCAGAGCCGTCGATAGGGCTAGCTTGCGCTCGGAACGACCCCTTGAACAGCATTCAGACCAGGGCAAGAGGTCTGCAATGGCGATGGAAGAACGTCATATGCAAAGGATGTCGGCGGCACGCGCCGGAGGAGCACCATCGAATGGCCCATGTGACAACTGATTTGCGGAGTACATGGCCGGACGTGACATGATTGACTGCCGGCGTCTGGTAGGCTCGAGCGGTGGAGTGCACGCGTTGTCATCGAGCAGGTATTCGGTCTAGTGAACCAGTGGGCCTGGGTTGGTAAAGTGCGTTGACATGGCCATGCTAGATTGGCGCATGGTCGGGCAGTCCGATCTGCATCATGTACAGACTCTGCGCGAACCTGTTCGCGATATCGCTGATCAGGCCGATCTCCAATGTCGGCCAAGCTTGACCACGTCGCGAAGTCTCTCTATTATAACACTTGCTGATGCCATGTCAGAGATGGCACTCCGCCGTTTGCTCCAGGACTGCCAGGGATCTGTTGGAAGTCAGCACGTTCACTCTCAGCATTCGGCGTGGTCCGCATGAAGCAAATACCATGGGCAGTGAGCTTGACCCCTCGTACGTGCTAGGCCGCAGAATCCGCAGGAGTTCGCAAGTGGACCGACGTGTGAGCGAGTGGTTCGAGACGGGCGCAGGAGATCTGGAGCAACGTCTCAACAGCCAGGACTACCAGCCTGTTCCAGTCGACGCAGGTCCAAGATCCATTCCAATGGCGAATTCGACATTGTCCTCCGTAGCGTTATCTGCTCAGAGTCGGAGCTCATATCCGGGTTCAACACAAGTTCCATCTCTCACCAACTATGGATCCACTGTGTACAGCGATGTCTCATCCATCCGGACAGGTTACGCTGCTGATCAATATCAAAACATGTTGGCAAGCACATCCAGTGATGAAGTGGAAGCTGTCCATGACCAGCGGCCGGCCACATGGCAATGCCCTTTTGGTTTCCTAGGATGTGGCCAGATGTTTGAAGACCTCAGAGTGTGGGACATGCATTGTCAGGTGCATCTCCGGAACCATCTGCCCAGGCACGTGGAATGTCCTTTCCTTCAGTGCGACTGGGAGCACACGGAACCTTGTGGCCAGGATGCCTGGCGCGACCGATGGGCTCACGTGGTGGCGTATCACACCGGAGGCGGGCTTGCCGAGTCTCGAGCGTCCAGGTCCATGATCCAACACCTCTATGCCAGCAGGCTGATAGATAATGCTGGGGCGCAAGAGCTGAGGTTAGTAGTGTCTGGAACCTTGACAGCACCAGCAGCATGTTGTTGACCGTGCATAGGGGATCGGCAACGGGGCCGTACACGGTCTCTTCCAGCACTTCGCGCCGGCGCGACAGATACTCAGGAGGCAACCAGTTCCCACGCAGTAGTTGAGATTGATGGAGACTATCATACGCGTCCGGGCCATCGGCGCCAACATCGTTTTGCCTCTTTACCTGTCATGGTCCTCTCTCGTGTGGCGCGTCCTTTGCTCCTGACCGAGCTTATGGTCAACCGGTCAGGTCTTTTTTTGGTTCTTCGGCATCTTCAGTAATCCGCGGACCCACGAACTGTCGCTGGAAGTCGCTTGTTTTGTTGCCGTTATGGAGGCTGATGTTATGAGGAGGATGCAGGTCAGGCGAAGAATGACTCGTGAAGGAAATGAAAGTGCGAAATGCCTGAGGCACAACATGGGAATTGGCAATGTTACGGAAGGCAATGAAGGCGTCAACAGATCTATAAGTATGTGCCAATAATACAGCGCCGCTGCAATTCATCCTGAATCCTGCATCTGCTATGCATAGGTCACAAATGGAAACGTGTCGCACCAGTCTTAGGGCGACTTCGCCTCACGGAATTCGCTAACGATGTGAGGCCGCCTCACTTTGGCGCAGCAAGGCGATCACTCGCATTACGGACTAGATCCGCCTCATCATGTGCCAGCAAGCGTGACGCATTCAAGCTCTCATGCGCGTTGAACTTGCTGAGTCGTCTGCAATCAACGCTCTTGAAAAGTGGTGCTGTCACACTATCACGAGGCAGCACCAGCCTCAAGTCCCGACTCTAGCTCCTTAACCCTCTGCTCCCACTCAGGAGAAGCACGCAATTGCAAATCTAATTCCTCCTTCTCATCCTCAAGCGCCAACCTCTTATCAGCATCAAGACGCGTAAAAACATGTCCACCTTGCCCATCAAATTGCAAAATCCAACCATGGTACCTCCATAAGCTTCGTCGATGGCTCACAGTCATCAATGTGATTCCTAGTGCTTTCGCCTCATCATACATGATCTTCTCCACCTCTGGCGTCAGAGATGACGTGCATTCGTCGAGAATGGCATATTTTGGTCGATGGTAGAATAGTCGGGCGGCAGCGACGCGCTGCTGGAAGCCCGTGCTGAAAGCCTCTGGCCATTCTTGCTCGGCATTGAGACCGCTGGCGTCGATCTGTGACCGCCCTCGGTTTTCTGCAGGGCTGTTTGAGGCGCTTGGGTCGTTGGTGTTCTGCGAGCCAGATATGCTGAGTAGGGATTCCAGGCCCAGCTTAACCATAATGTCAACCAGGTCCTGGTCTCGAATTCCCTTGGCACGCATATCGAGGAGATTATCCGGGTAGAGGATCTGCTGTCGCAGTGTTCCCTTGCTCAAATATGGCCGCTGTGGAACGTAGAAGATGTCTTCGTTGGAAGGTTTCCGAACCATGCCACCATATACCGGCCACAGACCACCGAGAATGCGGAACAAGCTGCTCTTGCCACAACCGTTTGGTCCCACGATCAGCATATGGTCGCCTTGTTTGATGTGAAATGATAGGGCTTTCACGAGAATATCGCCGTTCGGTGACACGATCGGGACGTTCTCAAATTTGATGTCATCTCCCTCTTCGAGTTCACCTCTCCCAGCCAGGATCTGAGCATTATCTTCGGTTGAGGCTGATGATACCAAAGCCTTTTCGAAATGGCCGCGCTGAATATCTGCGATAACATCCAGAAGCATGCTGACGCGACTTGTGTATCCTGCCAATTCCGAGACTTCCTTGTAGGAGAACATGAGTCTGCCGAAGGCATCGCTCGACTGCAAAAGCAGTCGTCTGTTTGTGATGAACGATTCCGTCCTGTCACCAGTCCCCTGGCCACCTGGCTGCGCTCCCGGCAGTTTGAAGAAAACTGGGACACTGCAGAGCAGAAGTCCGAGTGACCCCCAGAAATACTTGACCACAAATTCTTCCATGATGCCGTGATACAGTCTTCTTCGCAATATTCTGTTGACATGTCGAATGAGTGTGAAATAGCCTTTGTCGACCATGTCTTTCTCTGCATCAGCTCCGTCGTACAGCGCGATCTCTTCGCTGTAGTCGATTAAGCGAGAATGTTGTGCTCTGAATTCACCCTCCAATTTCGCTTCTTCCGCAACGTATCGCCCGAATGGTGGTGTTAGCGCTCTCATCAAGCTGGCGCTCAATTGGACCATCAAGCTCATAGCAAACAGTCCTTCACCACCAACGCTCCGAGAAAGTGACCAGTTGTAGATGACCAGGTCCAATATGGGTTTAGACAGACTGGAGTATAGCTCGGCTAGACTGTTCGAGAACTTTGTAACATCCACTGTGATGAGTTGATCTGCATTCTTTATCCTGTCGTCCAATGCTGAGAGGGTATAAAAGGTCATGTTGCCAAAGTACAAGTTGTGAATGTAGTTGGTCAGGCGCGCACGATACGATAACGATAGGGTGGTTTGGTGGTACGACAGCATCGAGTTCGTGAAAGTGGCTGGCACAGCGACGAGCATCCACCACACGAGGCCTTTAAGGAACGCTTTCCCTCGACCTCTCACCAAGTCGCTGACTAGTCGACCATCTAGTTCAGCAACATACCTGGGACATGTCAGCTTCCAGGTAGAGCATACTTATGCCGTGTGCTAGCTTACAAACTGATGAGTGTTCGAAGAACGAGAAACACGGAATGACTCGCAAGTAATCGTGCTTCCTTGCTCTTCCATGATGGTATGCATATTCGGAGGAGTCGCCCGAGACTGCGAAAGAACTCCCGATTGAGCTCGACCTTCTTCTTCTTGCCATGTTCATCGCCTCCAAGTCCTTTGCGACGATTGTCCGCTGCTCTCGCTGCAGCTGCCTTTTGCTCCTTGATGGCTCCACGGATGCGTTGTATGACAGCTAGAAGTAGAGCGGCATATATTGTCCGCGAGATCTTCGTTCGGTGCGCGACATACAGTGAAGTGAGATCGGAGAGGATCTGCTTGAGGGAACGGTTCGAGATGGTCAAAGGGAGCGACTTGGTCGCCATGTTGTTGGCAAGTCGGCGGGTGCGACGAGTACACGCGGTAAGCAGAACATCAAGGCAGTAAAGGTTAATGTGACCAAAAGTGCACGACTAAGCCGACGCGCTCATCGAAGGCATGTGACACTCGTGAACGTCTGGAAGTGGATGGTGAATGGAGGAGCTTGGGGATGCGGCTCTTTCACATGCGCCTCGGTACGTAATCCTGGTCACTCTGCCTGAGGCAAACACAGTTATGTCACAAGCACAAGCATCAATGTGCTCTATTCTCTCAATGTTTGGGCTCATTGACCCCTTCATTTTCCATTACATTCGTCTACATGCATAATTTGTGCTCGCTCAAGCATAGCGCCCTCCACGTCCGGTGCTGCTGCTCTTGCTTGGAGCATACGCCTTCTGGCTCATTGGCGCTTGTGCAGCGGCCTGTTCTCTAACCCTGCTCCTGTGTCTTTCACCGATAATTGCGGATAGCACGTATAGCAACCACATGAAGCCGGCTGCCACTCCATATCCAATGATAGCGCCATTACTCGGTCTATTGAAAGGCATTCTCCTGGCAAGACGCAAGCCTAGACCGCCGTTGATGATCCCAAGCGTCACAACAATTCTTCCGACCCACAAGTGAAGATAGCTCCAGAGTGTTCTTCGAAGATGCTTCCTGAAAAGGAAGTGATGCAGCAGGCCGAAAAATGGTTGGAAGAATAGTAAGCCAAGTAAGACGATACCGATAATGGGATGCGGGTCGTGGAGCATGTTTCGTGGACCGGTTCGTACAAGCTGCGAAGGACGTCAGTGTCGCCCTTATAGCCGGACAAAATCTTGCTTACCCAGACTCCCAATCCAAAAGCTGCAATATACAGGACATATGCCAACAATTGCCAAACCGCGTGAATGACCCACAACCCTCGAAAGCTCGCCAGGCGGATTAGAATACCACCCGCCGGGAACAGGAAACCAAAGGCGACTGTTGCGAGTACTGCATGTGCTATGACTTTGGTGCTGTAAGAATCCGAGAAGAAGCCAGAGTTCCCGAAGCCTTGGAAGCCGTTGCTGCTGTAACTGCTCCGGCTGTTGTCGCTGCTGCTGTCGCTGCTGCTCCCGCTGCCGTTGTCGTAATATGAACCACCGCCCCAAGCATCAGTCGTTGAAATGCAAGCTACCAGGCATGCTGTCGCTAACGTGAGCTTCATCGTGCACCAGAACAGCTCTTGCGCTGGAGCACTTTGCGGGAAAACAAGGCCAGGCTCGAGGAGAGGGACGCGGGCACAAGAGAGGTTGTAGGTGGTGCCTGACGTGCAACAGAAAAGTAGATTCGTCCCTCGAGCAAATTGCAGTGACGCCTGTGCAATGTCGATTGAAGTCTGAGGAGAGCTTATAGAGGACTAGGTTCGGCGCCTTTCTATGCAAAAAGGTGAGCCATCCCAGCCATGCTGTGGCCGAGCAGCCACCGCGGCGGAAGGCCAATCCCTTGACGCGCACCAACGGTCAGAGTATAAGCTTACGTGTCTGGGACGCCCGTCGCAGCTGCGTTTAGCAGTTGTGGTTGGTAGACGTTCAAACTTGTCGGGTCGCGGCAAGCCGTTGGGGATCCGAAAGCTGCGACTCCGCCAAGAGCAAGGGTTCTTCACGGAGAACAACAAAGCTTGGGCGAAGATCCATACGCTTGTTGTAAAAGATGACAGCGGCAGGCTGAGCATGATTGCAAAAGGTCCATCCTTCGTGCTGCAGAGTGTTGCTCCTTGTTGGGCTATGCGCGGGCGCAAAGGTTCGTTTGCCAAAAGACACAAGTAAACTCTGCGATCACCTCCTAGTATGCAAGCCTTGCTTTCGCACCATGAGACAATCTCATCTACGACTGTTTGATCATTAAGATCGGTTCGAATAAGCATTTTGCCAAGCTCAGCGACGATTCTCCAGTAAAAGGTCCTAGCCCTGCCACGACTTGTGGGTCCTATACCAGTGCTGGTAAATGTCCGGATGGTAGCCGGAGCGCATTGTCGTTATCGCTGTTCTGCCTAGTCCAGTGGATTGCGCAGTAGCAGACTGTCGATATTCCGTGGGTACCTTTTGACGACCCTACGTTCCGCCTTGGGATCGGATCTCAATCTTGCGGGGCTTCTTCCTCTCCTTAGGTGCCTCAGCCTCGTCCAGCCTCTGTTCATGTTGCTGCGTAGTAGATTGCTCTTTCGTCGGAGGTGCTGCACCTGTACGCTGTTCCTCTTCGAGCGCGTCCGCCACCTCTGCGGGCGTAGCATCTTCGAACCGTTTTTGCACGTCACCGACCTTGATCCACGGCCCATGAATGGCTCCCGTGCTCGCACCCACCAGGCCGCCTATAAAGCATGTAAACGTTAGAAGGAACAAGATCTGGAGCTCAGCTGTCTGCGTACCTATCGCGGTCGTAGGTATAGACAATATCCCTCCTACTAGCAGACCAAGCACCGTCCCCAAGCCCATTCCGACGCCCGCACCAATCCCTCCGCCCCCAAAAAGTCCTTGCCATGTGCCACTCTGCATTCTTCGTGCCATCTTGCTGTGGCCATTTGCTTCGACTTCCTTCTCGTAGGCCTCTTTGAACAACCGCTCTCGCTCTGCAGGTGATGAGGCCTTTGCAGCCTTCTCTTTCAGCTCTTTAGCCATATTCTGAGCTTTGGCGACATTCTGTAACGCGCCGATAGTCTCTTCAAGCTCTTTTCGACTCGGCGGCTTCGACTGATCCTCTTGCGACATGGTGGCTGTTGCGAGCGTCGATGGTGGTGGTGTTCCTGTGATGAGCGATGAAAAGAGAGTACAATGTACCTACCAGTGAAATGAATGCATCGTAGTGTGCATGACTTGAGCGAGTACAGCACGCTGTAGCTGTGACCTCACACTTCGCGGTTCCTGGTTTTGGATGCCGTCTCCACACGTGCAAGACCAAGCTTCGAGTTCTGGCTGATGACACCAACCTCGTCGTCTCTCATCACTTCCTTGCTGAAGATATGGAACAACGTACATCATGTTGTGTGGGCATCATGTCGACTCTGTCGGTGCTAAGGTAGTGCATGGAGATGTCGACCGGATGGCAGGCAGGACCCTCAGTGACGCCAAGACAGAAACAACTTGAAGGCGCAAGTCAGCACGCTTTGTTCCTCGCTGCCGAAATGCTCTCGGAACACGAGCTGAACTTCCTCATCATCATGCACCACCCGGACCAAGGTCTTACCACATTTGTCGTATCACGAAAAGCGCATGGCATCTATGTTTAGCCATCTGAGATCTTTGGCATCACAACGCAAGGCACAGGCAGTTCGAGAACATACAATTCTCTCAATCAGGATGGCTCGATATACCTTCGCTACTCTGTCTAGAGCTTGCCAAAAGTGAAAGCAATAGCCTGAGGATGAGATCGAGAGTCCATTCGTACACATCTGTCCCCAATGACTATGATGGGAGAGACCTCTAGTTGCACTCTGGTGACAGCAGCATCAGCTTCGTGGAATTTCCCACTCTGGGCATTGCGCACCTGAGTAAACCCGGCTCGTGGGAGGGCAAGAAGGATTCAGTCTACTCGTGTTAGGTCTGAGATATCGTGGCATGAGACACGATAATCAAGGTCTCATGCTGCCACTGGTCCAAGTCGTACTGGCGCCGCCGTGAAACGAATGCAGGGACGACATTTGTAGAAGAATCGCTGGATTTCTTACACGCCCAGATTTGACCAGAAGTACAAGTTCTCCATTTGAGGACAGCCATACTGTCCTTGACAATCTGAAGTGCATGGTGGCCGACCTCCCGCCGCTTACGGCGGTTTCTGTTGAACATTGGAGATGACAGCCATGGGCCAAGTGCATCTCACAAGGAAAACAACAGAGGCATAGGCTCGAGCAGAACTACTAGGCACCACGCGAGGCGCAAGCTCCTCCGTCAACAGGTATAAGGAGGCTGTTCTACGTCTCCAGGAGTCATCATCGCTCATTCAACTACCACCTTCGCTTGTTCAGCTTTTGCACTATTTAATTGCTTCAGGAGATCACGACTGCGACAAAATCTGTTCTTTCGCACAATACTCGATCTAACCATGTATTCCAAGGTAGATCGCATCGCGAAAGTCCGGTCGAGGCATAGCTAACACATCCAGGCCCTCATTTCCCTTTTGGCTGCAAGCGCCACAGTCTTTGCTGCCGCAGTCCCAGGCGACGATGATAAGGGCGGCAACGTTGGCAAAGGAGAACAAGATAATGGCTACGACGCAGGCTACGACTCTGGCTACGATACTGGCAGCAAAGGCAACGGCAATGGCAATGGTAATGGCAACGGAGGAGTCAAGACTGTCACTGTCACCGTCAAAGGCAACACCGAGTGGAAGACGCAGTGGAACACAAGAACCATAACTTCGACTTCGACCCGAAGAGATCCTCCTCGCACAATCACTGTCGAGGCAGACCCAGTCACTCGCACCGTCACGGTCAACGCGGCTCCCGCAGCAACAACGCCTGAGATTCTCAACGTTCGTCTGCACCCCAACGCTGGCTGTTCCTCGAACTCAGTCCGAGGTGACGGCAACCAGGTCGAGTACTCTGAGGTCGCCATCGCCGTGCCTGTTAGTCGCAAGGGACGTGGCGACCGAAAGACCCAGTGCTACAACACGCCAAATGACTTCTCAAGCCTCTCCTTCGAGAGCTTCTTCGGACGCAAGGGCCTCGATGGCTGCACTGTTCAAGTCTTCGACGATCAGAACTGCCAAGGAGGCCGCATCTTGAGATCCATCGGAGTCAAAAACAACGAGCGTGAGTGCTACAATGTTCAAGCCGGGGGCCAGAACGGCGGTCAGAACGGAGGCCAAAACGGGGGCCAAACCGGAGCCCAGAATGGCTGGGGGAACTCTGGCAGTGGTCGTGGCAACGGCAACGACGGCAAAGGCAACCAGCAAAATGGTCAGCAGAATGGCCAGCAAGGTGGCCAACAGGCTGGTCAGCATGGCAATGGTGGAAGCTCCTCCAACAACGAATCGAAGGGCGGCAAGAACCAAGGCCCAGGCGCACAATCCGTTCTCCTCGTCTGCAAGAACTGATCCTGCCATTGCCATGGGACATCGATGAGACGACCAGCAAAGACGCCACGTGAAAGAGTACAAGCAAGTCGCTGAGATTCCTGGAGTTTTCTATTTTTGCTTCTCCACACTGTCCTTACCGATGTTCTGTGATAGCGCAATAAATATACATACTTCTATTGTCTCGATGATTTGTGCCCTGTGACAACGGTCATATATCCAAACGGCCATGTGTGCAGTAGTCGACGCTGTGTGATCTTCCAGTTGTTGATGATCACATATTCAATTCCTTGCGGGCTGCTATACTGCCGTCTTCTATGCACTGTGGCTCTCTCCAAGAGGGCAATGGTCTCCTCATTACTTCGTGTTCGCAAGCAGCTCACCAAGCGATCCAAGCCCTGCAATACAGGAAGAAGCGGAAAAACATAAGTGAAGAACAAATGCGCCACATCACCTCGAAACCACAAGACAGATAACAAAAAGCACATCCAAGTCTCCAGCACCACAAAAACGAGGCTAAAGACCCGCCGTTCCTGTAATTCGATGATCGCAAATGCATCCGCAGTTTGCATTGTGCTTTGTAGTATCTCAACGGCTTTATTGTCGTCGAAGCGATGAAAAGAGCTCATCAGTCGATAGACCTGCGTACCGTTGGACTCATATCCTTGTTGTAGTGCAGCCTCCTTGTCTCCGCGAGTCGTGCTGCTGATCGCCGCAAACGGGGGTCTCGCAGGATCCACGGCTTGTGGGATGAAAGTGAGATTTTTCGATAGCGAAGCTTGGTGCATCCAGGGGTCGAGCTGGGCATTGGGTTGGAGGTCACTTAATTGGAATAGGATAGGTCGTCGCTTTTCGGCTCTTCGTCTGCTGTTAATTAACGGTTCGATGTATGATGCAAGGCGGCCACTGCCAGAGCAGATATCGATGATACGCCATGGCTGTTCATCAATATTCAATTCTTGTATATGGTCATGAATGACTTCCGCAGCAAGAGCCGCTGGCGATTGAGTCTGCACTATCGCATTCTGTCTGATCCAGGCGGCGGCAAAATTGTCCTGAAGGTCATGGTATACGAACCGAGGAACGCTAAACTGAATGAGCAACTGCCACACTTTGCTAGAGACATTTTTCGGACGTGCCGCGAGACATACGTACAACCACAGGTCTCCCAGTTCCACGAGTTGCCAACGTCCGCCAGGAGCCGTAAGGTTCAGTTTGTCAAGCAAACTTGACAAAGTCATCATTCGCTGCAGGCAACGTGCCTGCAAAGCTTCGCAAAACCCGTTTCTTCCTTCCTTTGGGCAGAAAATAGCTGCCTAATCCATTTCCAGGAAACGTTCGCAGCCGTTGAGGAGTTGGAGTACCGACGTCGTGATGTTCGGTGCTGTGCGTGTTCCAGAAGCGGCAGTGGTGGGGATCCACGAGTGAGACCAGGGTCAAAGCGTGAGCTTGATTTCGATAGACGATCCGCGCGGCGCGCGAGTTTATCGATCGCTTATTATACAACTTCAATAATATTGAATACGAGAGAGAGGGCCGAGACCCAACGTCCTTGTTAATACGCAAAACTAGTGATCAGTGATCACATTCGTTTGTAGAGAAAATGAGGTGGCGAACTGCCAATAGTTCATACATGTATCGTTCGTATGTAGTATATGTGGGCATTGACGTTGGCCCGTGTGCATCTATATGCCTGGCACTATATTCAGTGCAAATGCGCTCTAGGGGTATCTTCGCGTTGTAAATGCTCAAGACTGATCGCATTGATGCGGATGTGGCAACGTGATCGCAGAAATGTCCGACGCTCAAAATGTCCCTTGATCTCTTCCAGTAACGCCTATCCTATCATGATCGTGAACAACTTAGTATCATTGATCGCGCTCATCGTCAGAATGAATCTTTACGACCTCATTTTCTTGATGCGACGAGGGCTTCTCTTCTCCATTAACGGGTCCCAGAGTCCAGACCCATTGCCGATGTCGTTTCCGTCTGCCAGCGACAGGCGTTGCCGGGCATGAGTCACTGTCACTTTCTTCCTCGTCTGACGACTCGCGCTTGTCTCCTGTATGCGGCGAAGGTGGCGATTTGGCAGAAGAACGATCATCGGCCTGTTGGGATTGTTCGGTCTTCTGATTCTCGGAAGTTTCATCGACCTCACTGTCGCTTGGCGTAAGTTCTAGTGTAGATATGGTCGACGTCGAGGACTCTATATCGGAATGACGAAGAGTGAATCGCGTGTTCTTCACATCTTCGGTCAAGGGCTCTCGGAAGGCCACCTTCTTCGGTGCCGGAAACATTGGCTTTTGGTGACCGAAATGTGATCGACGTGATGTTCGCGGGAGCGGAGAGTTGACCAAGATCGATGTTGTGTTGAAAGTGAGCTTGTAAGGAACAACAGTCGAGAATGAATCGATAGAAGACAATGACGATGTAGTTGTCGCGGAAGAAGCAGCAGAGTCGTTTGTTGTAGTTGGCTGTATCTGTTCTGGCTCTCGCGGGGAGGCGTCCGTCGCAATCTTTAGTGATGATAGAGTTGGTTTGGTATTTGTCTTCTTGTTCTGGGCAGTCACTGGACCCAGGGCATTTCGAAACGTATTTCTTGCCGTCGGTGATGTTGCAGAGAGCGTCTCAAGTCGTAAACTCGTTGAGCTTTTTCCAAAGATCGATGGTACGTTGTTGGTGTCCAGCGAGAGTTTGGGTCGTTTGGCCGGCGACCTCGAAGGTCGAAGTGGCGACGGCGCTGAGGTACCACTATATCCCATGTGTTGTGACGGGAGAATGGCAAGTGACATGGTGCTGGTGTCCATTTGTGTGTGAATAGAAGGCTGTGGTGTCAGGTATTGAATCATGCTTCGCCCTTCAAGCACCTAGCACTCTGAGCAAGCGGATGCAGGACGCCAGGCTCAGCGAGGTGGGAGGGATCGCGTGCCGTGATGTAGTGCAGGTGACAAGAGCCTGGTCCGCGTGTGCAGCTTCCTGCTCGTATTGGGCTTACGGCAGCTGGCTCGATTGAGAATACAGTGCTTGGCTTGGGGTATGGCGTCGAGCAGAGCCGGATCGACAGTTCGGCCTCCTGCCTTGGAGGACGGATTGGCACGAGTAATGAAGGGAAGGAGTCAAGCGCTGTTGGCGGGGTTGGTGTTGGGATAGTAATACTATTAGACGCAGCGACCATAGCGGGGTCCTGCAGAGGGTCTGCTCACTGCTTTTGATCCGTGTCGCAATCGGAGCACTGTACAACAGAAATAGAGTAACGAATGGCGGGCGGCACCGTCTGTGGGATCGCTGCGTCTAACGTTAAGCGCTAGCAATCCATGTAGGCGTGGATGACCACCAAAAAGCCTGTTCGAAAATAGCACACTCGTTTGCGGCCCTAAGCTCAAATGAGCCGGGTGGGGCACAACGGCCAGAGCACCCTGTGGAAACGCTTGCTTCTTCTTCGTGCCCACTACCTTTGCGTCTGGCCTGCTCGTTGAAGCTGTTGTGTTACTGTTTCAGCCGCTGTTTGCGTATCGATTCTGGCTGGGAGACGCATCTCGCTGAATTGCTCCTGTAAGCGCGTGATCCGGGCACCTGAGCGGCACGGCCAAGGCTTAGATGCGAAACACGTTCGTACATTGGTTCGCGGTGGACCACGAACCAAGATTCAAAGCCATCCAACATGCGGAGCCTTTGTTGCCACATGGCCGCGTGTCGTCGCAGACACACAGGACAGCTGGTTGTAACATCGGCAGTAGTGTGATTGCAAGAATATCCCGTCGGTCTGCGGAGATACGTCGGCGTTGGTCGCATCGATGTTCCTGCTTGGGCTGCTCTACTGACTGCCACCTCGACGTCGCTGGATCGGAATCTGCACCGTGGACTACGAAGGCACTTCGGCTACCATCATGGGTCTTGATCGCGACAGCACTCGTCACGACCTGCTGCAGCGCATATCACGAAGATTGCCGCTTGCGGCATCTGCCATCATCCTGCTTGTGGCTTGCCGGGCTTGCGTATTGCTGCAGAGGTTGAGCGAATGTGCTGACGATGCCAAGCAGTCATCCTAGCAGTGAACATGGCGTGCGCAATTAGATGCAGACTGCTTGAATAATGACGCACACTCAATTGTCCATCGCTATGGTATAGCTTCAGGTAATAAAGGCAATCCACCTCATACCATACACCCTGCCTCCAGAAAATCTGCGAGCGTATGCTGTTGACCATAGCATCTGTCAAGAGCGACCCCGATTCTCGGGCGAGACAAATGGGAAGTCTGATCAAGCCTGAACAGGAGTGTGACGCATGAACACGACCGAAGAGAGCTGTCGGTGGCTGTTCTGGCGAAATCCCCATGTCTCTGGGAGGATGGCGGGTAAAGGTGCATTTGCTGACCTGTGTTTCACGCGTGACGACATTGCTCCAGGTTTACGATAAGGTCAACCCTGCCGGGCCTGCTTCGCTACAGCACTTGACCATCAAATACCGTGCCGCTCCTCGAGGATACGAACTAAGCATAGATGTCAATTGGCAGTATTCCGGAGGTCGTGATGATGTGAGCTTTGTGTGTTCGCAAGTTCGTAGTGAGAGCCGGTTCATGTGGTCAGGATCGGGTAACACCTTGAGAACGACGGCATTCCGATCGCCGTGGTAGCCTCCGCTCGTGAGCTTGCAGATCATTCAGAATAGCACCATTCATCCTGGCACAGATGGTGAGGTCCGTACGGAGGTGATACCAAGTACGGTTTAACAGTCTTGTGGCTCATTTCAAAGACACGTTGAGACGTGGCAGGAGCGTCTTCGGATGGCCGGTGGAAATGCCGTAAAGTGAGCGCGATCGTAATCCGATTCCAGGTCCCGTGGTGAAAGTCGCTCAGATGCGGACGAATGCAAATGGCAATGATGATGAACGGCGATCGTGTTCACTTTATGCAGCAGGTGCGAGGAAGACGCGTGCTAGCGCGTCTTCAGCACAAGGCTTGGCGGCGCGGTTTGCACTTCACGTCGAACACCTCCTCGCCACCGAGCGACCACAACACGTCGTTTTCGACTTCCATCATAGGGCATCCGCGCCGGGCAACATGAGAGTAAAATGGGTACAAGAATGGTTCCAGTACCAAGGGATAGGGTGATCCTGCACTTCGACTACGATTGCTTCTACGCCTCAGTCTTCGAATCGGAAGATCCGAGTCTACGATCTCTTCCTTTCGCCGTCCAGCAAAAGCAAATATGCGTGACTGCTAGTATATCTCGCCAAAATTGCTCAAGAAAGAGGACTAAATGCTGAGAGATTGTTTGCAGATTATGTGGCCCGAAGCAGAGGAATTTACAAACTACAGCTGGTCAAAGATGCAAAGCGTATGTGCCCAGACCTGATCATCAAACTAGGTGAAGACATCAGCAAATTCCGCGATGCCTCCAAGGAACTCTACTCGTTCATCAAGAGCTTCAGCTGGAACAATAAAGTGGAAAGGCTCGGCTTCGATGAGGTCTGGCTAGACGTCTCCGATATCGTGGACTACAATCAAGACATCCTGAACAAGCACGACTTGGAGCACTCATTTTTTCAGACGTCTAAAGATGATCCTACCATCGGTTTTCCATTCGACGCGACCAATATCGCTGGCCACTCATACCCGAAGGACCATGCCTCTCCTTCCAGTGAGCCCGACGAGCTGACCTTACGTCTTCGTCTCGGGAGTCATCTTGCCTTACACATCCGCCACGAGCTCGAAAACCAAAAAGGCTACACCAGCACAGTCGGAATCTCCACATCAAAACTGCTTTCCAAACTAGTCGGGAATTTGAACAAACCCAAAGGTCAAACCACACTAATGCCTCCTTACTGGATCCAAGATAGCGAGACAGGCAACGTCACAACCTTCATCGACAACCACGACATCGGTAAAATCCCGGGAATCGGATTCAAACTATCCCAAAAACTCCGCGAATTCTGTCTTCAGCGCCCAGCCGCCATCGATGAAGGGCTCGTCTACGGCGGAACCAAAGAGCGCGTAACAGTAGCAGATATCCGCAAACGTCCGGACACCAATCCGGAAATGCTAGAGAAGCTGCTAGCTGGACCCGGGTCTGCGCACGGTATCGGCCAGAAGATTTTCGACCTACTCCACGGACGCGACGAGACAGAAGTCAGTTCAGCACGAGCTGTACCGAGACAAATTTCCATCGAAGATAGCTATATTCGTCTCGATACCATGCCGGAATTACTCAAAGAGCTCGATGCTCTTGCGCGTAGTCTACTGAACAGGATGCGAATTGACCTACTTGCGTCTGACGACGATTTCGACGATACAGAAAAGGGCGACGAAGGAGAAACAGATCAACAGCCTGCCAAGCCAATAGCAACAGTTGGAAGAAAATGGCTGGCACACCCCAAGACCCTCCGCCTCACAACTCGACCTCGAATGCCTCTACAATCAGACGGCACCAGAGTCCGCTCATTCAAACGCATCTCGCACTCCGCGCCATTACCGAATTTCGTCTTCAATCTCAATGATTCAGTTGATGCGCTCGCAGAAAAATTGGTCAAGGAGACCCTAATCAGCATGTTCCGCAAACTCCATCCAGAGAAGGCAGGGTGGAATTTGAGCTTGGTGAACTTGGCTGTAACCAATATGGCAGAAACGGCGGGAAACAGCAAGACTGCAAATGGACGCGATATTGGTGGCATGTTCAAGAGACAGGATGAGGTGTTGAAGGATTTTCGGGTGACGGATGTTAGTGCATCGTCGCCCAAGGCGAGTATCCGAACAGACCAGCAGATTGTGGTCTTGGAGGGAGCGAAGGACGCATCATTGCCCACAGAAAATGATGCGTCGAAGTCTGGTAATCAGTCGCACAAGGCTCAGCAGACCTTATTCAATGACAACGACGACGATGATGATGATGGTGAAGAAACTGGCTGGGTGGAAGATGAGAGGGACGAGATGGATGAACTCTGTGGGGAATGCGGCATACGATTGCCTACGTTTGCGATGGGCGCCCACCAGCGCTTTCACCAACAGGCTGCTATATCCAGCTGATTACCTGCTCGTGGAAGCTCGATCGTGTAGGTTTCCTGTGACCGATTTGGAGACATAGATGACTCAGCCCAGCAGTTTCTTGCAAGGCCACTCTGGCCAAACTCCAGGTGCATTCCGTACCGCTCCGGGGACACTTGTTTTCGGACTGCTTTTCTCGAAGGGATTTCTTCGTACCATGCGATATGTCTTGGATCCATTGACAAAATGAGCCTTCCGATTTTGCATACGAGTACGAGGACGATACGAGATTCATGTTGCCTGCGGAATACCCTCCCTCTAAGCAGACGCAGAACGCTGTGCTTCGCCCTCGGCGCTGCTGCCCACGACACTATCGCGGCGCAGAGCCCGAGCCTTCATCGCTGCGAGTTCAGTCTTGAGCTTCTCCGCATATCCATACATGCTGGCTTTCTCGGTCTTGTAGGCCTTGGCTTTCCTGATCTCATTGACCGCAAGCCCATACATCTCCCCAAACTCATTCCGCAAATACGCATTCGTCTCCTTCTGCATCTCCCTCATCCCCTGCATCTTCTGCCGTTCAAGATCCATCTGCACATTCTGCTCCTGCAAATCCTCCAGCTCATCACGAGCAAGACTACACATCTCATTCAGCTCATTGATTTCCTGACGTAGCTTTTTATTATCATCTCCGAGCGTCGTATCAGTAGTCTTAGTGAAACTCAATTGACGTTGATGATTTCGGATATCGTTCCGTGTATTCTGCAGCTGCTGACTCAATTCAACGGCTTTCTCGCGCTGAGATTCGAGATCCTGCTTCATCATCTCGTTGGCGCGGGTCGTGGTTTCGAGATCCGATGTGATTTTGGCCTTGTCGAGCTGGGTTTGTCGGTTTAGGTGTTCTTGATACGCGAGGTCCTCGTACAGCTGATCGACATCGTTCTCGTGCTGTCCACGAAGACGTTCGCTACTGGCGAACTGCTTCAAAATCACGAGTCTCTCGCGCTCCAGATTCTCGATCAAGTGCTCCATTTGCGCCGAACGCTCGGCAAGCGCGGCAGATTGGCCAAGGCGCTCGGTGAGGTACTCCTTTTCAAGCTCGAGGTCGACGATTTGGTCTTCAATGTGGCGCATCCGTTGCTTCATCGATGGAGCGTTCTCGTCTTCGCGGTTGGCTTTCTCTTGCTCTTTGCGGGCTGTGAAACGGCGAGCGAGTTCTTCGCGACTCATTTTTGGCATTTCCTTGAGCTCTTTTGTGTCATGGAGGAAGCAGCTGTACTCGCGACTGCAGCGCGCCAGAGAATTGTTGGCTTCCAGAAATTTGCGATTCAGCATCGCTTCGAGGAGGACATTCTTGTTGGTGTCGCGAGCCAATGTGATGTCCTCGAAGGCGACAATGGCTTCGTGAAGCTCTGTTCTGAGGAGATCGTGTTGGTCGCCTAGATCTTCAATGTAGTTGGCGTTCTTGCGGTCCTTGATGGTGGCAATTGGATTCAGCTCGTTCGGCACTACGAAGCTATTCATCGCTCGGGCGAGTCCATAGTCGGTGCGCATGGATGGCGCGCTACAGGCGCTCGTCACGAACGAGGTCGCGAGAGTGTCAAATGACTCGACGCGGTGGAGTGGCTTCTGCTGCTGCTTCATGATGAGGCGTTGTTAAGTTGTGAAGGAAGAAGACTCGCCGCTGAAGATGACTCTAGAAGGGTGGGGAGGGGTGAGAAGAGAAGAGGGAAGAGAAATGTTTGCTTACCTGTTCAGTTGCGTCGGCTTTCGTCGCGTGCTGGCCCAAGGCGAGGTTGAGCATTTGCTCGCGACGCTTCATGCGCCATCTCATGTTCGGGAGTGTCAGCGGCATCTTGGTGATCTGCAGTGTCGTTGGCGTGGGCAAGACGCGTCTGCCAGAGCATCAATGCGAGTCTGATGGGTGTGAGCAGTTTACGCAGCTTGGCACGAGCCGTTGGTGTGCTTCACTTGCAGCTTTGAGCCACCCTGAATCCGAGTTCGTGTTCGTGAGGATTATCCCAGATCCCACCTCTCCACCGTTGCAACACAGTCGACGGCAACGCGTATAGTGTGGAGTGGCAGCTTCAAACGACACGCAGCGTGAGAAGCCGACCTAAGCAGACAGTGATCCGGCACATCTTCCAGCTGGTGTGTATTGTCTCGTTCGGGGTATCTAAAGTGCGCCTATGCTGCTTGCTGCAAGCCATCTGCATCGTGTTCATAGTCCTGTGGTTCTCAATGTTCAAGCTCCCCTCACCGTGATGTACAAATCTAAGCTGTACATACCCTCCGTCATCGTGCCTGCCTTTCATGTACGACCGCCCTTCATCTGCTCGTGCGATCCTGAAACGGTCCGGTTCCACTGCCAGACCTAAAGATCACTCGTCGAGTGCCGCCCGCCTTGCCTAATTCGCCAAAGTACTTCTCCTTCTCTTCCTTGCTCTTCTCAGCGCTGGCGCTCTTCTTTGCTCGTTCAATCATGCCCTCCACCCATCGCTCCTTATCTGCTGGGAGGCCACCTCGTTTTGTTGCACTTGAGGGGCCAGAAAGGCCGCCATTGCCTGACATGGGAGCCTGAGTCTGTCTGCTAGACGGTCTGGAGGCGCCAGCGGTCGAGGGACGCGAGCCTGACGAGCTTGACTTGGACGATTTGGGTGTCGACACCGGGTGGTCTCCACCAAAAGGCGACGCAGCAGAGAGACTGTTCGCAGTCTCCCGTGAGTCGAGAGGTGGGCGCTTCAGTGGCATTTCATCGTCGTCACTGCTGCCAGGCCGGTACGATTCTCGAGGTGTCATAGGCGTTGGCGTCTTGGCCCTGATGTATTCCGCAGGATTACTAGACTTGCGCATACTTCCAGGCACGGTGGGCAACGCTGCAACTTCGAGGTTGCCTTCTGACACAGTACGACTGCCGTGATGATTGGCAAAATCCCGAAGGTAATCTGCAAGGTCGGCCCAACCTCCGCCAACACGCACCATCACGCGCTCACCCTCGCCTACCAAGCGCACAAAGAGCTTGATCGGATCCTCTCGTCCACTGTGAGTGAGGTGGTAGAGCTTCACCTCAGGTTCTGCAGCTGATCTGGCCTTGCGGGGAGACCCATCTACAGGAGCAATCGTCATCTGTTCACCCTTGGGAACTACACGCAGTGTCGACGCTTTCGGTCGTGGGCCGCTGTAACCACGAGGACGACTGGTTGGAGTCTCTGCACCCGCCCTCGACTTGAAGCGGATCGAGGCAGGAAGCGTCTCTAAAACCTCAGAAACGTGACGATCGAAAGAGTCTGCAAGTACGGGTGGCAGCGATGGTGACCCTACCGGGCTGTGGTCCGGTGCAGAAGCCGCACTCTCACGCAGGGTGTTCTTGTTACCACGCATCTTCTTCATCGCCACATTGAGAGGAGCCAACGGGGACTCTGGAGGCTGCTCCACTACAGGACTCGAGCGACTGATCTCCGGTGTGGCTTGGTTGGACGACGGCGATGGGTGACTCGGCAGGCTAGAACGTCGTGGTGGGGGCGTTGGTGGGATAGGCGGGCCAAGTGCCACGGCCCCGTTGTCCACAGAAGCTCTCTTGCCTTCATCCGCAATCGCTGATGCCCTACGGGATATGCTGACTGGTGTCCGAGAAGGCGATCGCCGTGACGAGACGCTGCTGTGACGGGAACTCTTCGGTACGTCGATGCTTTTGAGTTCAGAACGAGAGAACGCCTCGATTGAAGCGATCGAAGCGCGCTTGACCTTATATATGCTCCCAGCTTCCACATCGCTCGTCTCAGCATCGACTGGTGAGGGCTTCGCTCCTGGTACTGATTGCAACTCCGGCTGTGATGGTGTCGTCCGCGGCCTTGACGGAGACGTTGATGCTCTCCGTTCGTCTCTAGTCACAGGTGCCCACTGCGGAGTTTCTGGCGTTTCACCAGGCAGGAATTCGGGAGATTCTGAAGGGGGAGCTAGCGAGGCACGCCTAGTGCTGCCGCTGCTATGCTCCGAGTCTTTTGGCTTGCTCGATGTTTGAGGGGCAAAGCTCTGTACGAAGGTCTTGTCGAAGTCATCAGTGTTCATCACAGCCATAGCCGCCACGGGCTGGGCCACGTTGTGAGCTTGCGCAGGTTCGGCCGAGGATGATTGCTGTCTGGGTTCTGAATTATGAGACAGCGGCCAGCCATCCGGGAACTCTTCTTGACGCGGTTCATCTGGCGGGGATGCGAAGCTACTCCTGGAATTTTGATGTAATATTGAGTGTTCCGCGCCAGAGGTGGTCATCGCCCATCGTGCATGGCTCGCATTCTGCGAATTGCCCTGAGCGGAATGATCTGACCGCCTGGCAGTGGATCTGCTGGTGTCTGAACCCTCAGGCTCATTTACGGAGCTCTTGGACGAATTGGCGCCAGATTGTGTGGACATGGTCGGGCTGACAGAATTGAACCTGGAACTGGCGAAAGAGACTGGAGACAAGGCCGCACGCTCGGCTGACGAATTCCTGCCGTTAGCCAGTCTGCTCCCAGATCGTGAGAGGGGCACTTCTTCCGTATTCTTGTCCTTCTTGAACAGCCGCGTGAACGCATTGCTAGCGCGCTCAAACGGCCGCACTGGACTCTGAGTCGACTTGTTAAGTGACTGATTGCGCTCAATGTCGCGCAGGAATGCTGCTCGCTTCGCTGCCACAGAGCCTGAAGTCTCTTCCTTTTCTCGGTCGTTCGTTGATGCTGACCTCGACAGACCGCCGCTGTTGCTGTCAGTCGCGGACGGGAGCTGCGACTGGGGCATAACCTTTAGTGGTGCTGATACAGATCGATTACCGGTGGCCCAGGGTTCATTCGCACTCAGCTCGACGATTTCCGAAGTGACGGGAATGCTGGTCAGAGTACTTGTATCAACGGACAGTTCGGCCAGCTGAGACTCATCGACACTGGATCGAATGCTGTCAGACGGCCTTCGGATCGCATCGTCATCGGACAATGGATCTTCTGTTTCTGATATCGCAAGCGTGCCGTTGCGGCTTGTAATCGCAGTCGCAGCGAGGGTTTTCTCGCCACGTGAGTGGATGGACTGGCGTTGTTGTCGCCACTCGTGCTCGTTGACAGTTCGCTCCGCCTGCACAACGAACGACCCGTACTCTGCTTCAAGGGACTCAAAATCATCAATCCATTCGTCAGGTACACAATCGCTCCTCCCTTCCAGATTATCCAAAAATCGATCCAGCCGTTTCCCTAATCTGCCAATCTGCTGCTCAAGACTTGACTGCATCGTTTTCATCGTGTCGCGAGTAAAGTTTGTGCTGTCTACCCCAATCGTGGAATTGCCAGGTGAAGTCGAGATTGCCGCCCAGCAATTCTTCAACTCTGATTTTGCTCGTCTCCGATCGTCAATGAAGCGCGGCGCGCTCCGAAGTATTATAAGTCGTGTCGTCCAAACATCAAGTAGTCGGTTCAACCGTGTGAGAAAGGGCAACGCCTGCAAAATAGTGGCAGTCACCAGCGCTGTGAAGTCATCCAATTTCTTCAAGTCTGTCGTTGTATGTAGATCATGTTCGCCAGCGCCATCGAGACGTGATGGCGGTCGTGAATTGACCCGGTAATGCGAGTTCAGCACATAGTCCTTGAGCTCTTCCACATCAATCTCGTCCAGGGCTTGTCCAATCTCGTCCGCGCGCTCTTCGTACTCTTGCACCAAGCCCGCAGGCAAGCTGCCCCAATATGCATCGTTCGTATGGCTCTTCGTCATGCTCGATCGGTCGTGGGAGCTCTCCGCGGGCGCAGCAAAAGTGTTCGGCCACTGCCATTGCTCCATCTCTCTTGTCCAATTGCGCAGATCCAGACATGTTTGCGCGGCCTTTGCACCCAAGCTCCGCTCTGCCATGGTAGCAGACCTGATGCTCGCGACCAGAGCATCAGAGCCGTCGGCCATCTCGCTCGGGTCGGTCACAAAGGCGCGAAGGGTTGCGGTGGGCGAGAGATCGCGTAGGAGAGCGTCGGAATGGCGGACATGGTGCCGAGTAGGCGATCGGGAAGGCTTGCGTGCGTGGATGCGTCCATGTGTCGGCGAGGGAAGCCGGGGCGGGTTCACGAACGCGCTGCTGGCGGACGCCATCGGGGAGCGAGGAGGCGGAGTCGCGCCGGAGCAGTGGGACGAGTGGGTGGTCGTGTGGTGTCCCTGGGGTGCATTTCACTCGCACAGGTAATTGCCTTGTGCGCGGGTGGGCCGGCGACGTTGTTCGGCCATGTGAAACGCTCGCAGCTGCTCCCAGATCGGTGCGCGCGGTGCTGATGCACTTTTTGGTTGTGCCTGCGACCGCCACCGACTCGCTGCGCCTGCTACATTGAGCCGCGACGACAGCGCATGAGTTCTCGCCGTCTCACCTTGGCTCGGCCTGGGAGTTGAGCAGTAGCAAGAGCAGCAGCACGGGCGTGATCAAGAAACGAGCACCAGAAGCAGAACCACCGCTCACGCTACCCTGAGATCGCGCGTGCATCACCCCGGGCGCGCCTCATTGGCGGACCGCGACGGTCGGTCCTGCCTACAGCGAAGTCTATTCGTCACCGTGGTCTTTGTGGCTCCTGCTCCTGCCATCGACCACTGCACATCGCATGCAGGCAGTCGCACGACGCAGAGGCAAGGGCGCGCGAGCAACACTCCATGTCAGCAGCGATGCGCTCGATTGCTCCGTCGTCACACGTTGGCGAGCTACTGCGCACGCAGCTGTGATCAAGCCACGCCGACACCTTCATGTGCATACCCCGGTCCACTGCCAGCGCTCGAGCTGCCAATCGATCGACTCGACATGACATGCTGCCATGTTGGGTCGCCACGAAATCCGCTGTGCATGCTGCTGGAGTCGCAAATCTCCTTGCAGGTGCGCCTGTCGATCACCCACGAGCTGGACGCGCTCCATCGCCCGAACGATTGTGCTGCCTGGCTGAATCACCGGTCTCAGCCGACCCGGATGTAGCACAAGCAAGGCGGCAACACAATGCGCACCAGTCTCAAGTCCTGTACTTTCTCCAGACCAGTCATTCACGGGGCTTGATGGCCTTCTCCGAATCGATTGAGGCTTTGCTTACTGCATCCAATCGGGACAAGAACGTGCTGCAGAGTGCTGTCCGAGGCACGAGTACACTGTCTTCTGCCATGCCTGCGAAGTTGCGTCGTATAGCGGCACCACCGTCTACACTTTCGTCTCACTTATTGGGGTTGCTCGTGGTCGCGGCAGCACCTGAGCTCCTCCACGCACTCAAAATGAGGTCCACGATCTGCTCTACACCCTTCCCATTCTTCACCTGCGCAAATATCGTCGGCCCACCCTCTCTGTCACATGCTGTCAGCTTCGTCTCCAACAAATCAGAACAAGAAGAAAGAAAGAATAAACTCACCGAATCTTCCTCGCATCCCTATCCATCACCCCCAAATCCGCCCCAATCAACTCCGCCAAATCCGTCTTATTCACAATCAACAAATCACTCTGCGTAATCCCCGGCCCTCCCTTCCTGGGAATCTTATCCCCTCCACTAACATCAATCACATAAATAATATAATCCGCCAACTCCCTCGAATAATTCGCCGCCAAATTATCTCCTCCAGATTCAATCAGCAGCAGGTCAGTTTGAAACTCTTTCTGCAAATCTTGCAACGCTGCAAGATTTTGCGAAATATCTTCGCGCACTGCGGCGTGGGGACAACCTCCTGTCTCGATGGCCCGGATGCGTTCTGCGGGCAGAGCTTGGTGGCGAGTGAGGAATTCGCAGTCTTCGCGGGTGAAAATGTCGTTTGTTACGGCTGCGATGTTGTATTTTTCGCGGAGCGCGAGGCAGAGGGCGAGCATGAGGGCTGTTTTGCCGGAGCCGACTGGTCTGCACCAGAGAAAGAAGAAAGGTGAGTACAATTAATTGTTTCGTGGTGTATTCATGAGACCTGAGGCGAAGGTGACATACCCGCCAATACCAACAGTAAAAGCTCGATCTTTCCAATCTCGACCTTCTATGATGGGCATTTCACGGCCCAAGAAGGAGCCCGGTCCATCGAGGATCTCGTGCGTGTGGCCATGGTCTGCGGCAGCATGGGAGTGTGATGCTCCGCTTTCGTGCGAATGGCTGTGGCCTGACATTGTTTACGCTGTGCTTTCTGTCTTAATTTTGTGTATTGAGCTTCTGTGAGTTCGATTTCCTGTTCAACTTGCTCGTCAATGGTGGGGGGCCCAGAACAAGAGAGTCACGATTGTGGGGCATGGAGATTGCGATTGCGATTGCGCCGCCGCCGCCGCCGCCCAGGACTTCTGGAAGCCAAAATCCTTGAGAGCTTTGGCTTGGGGTTTTGCGGACTTGTGAGATACATTTTTCGCTCTACAGTACTGATGAACTTCGAGGGAGGTGTTGCATGTTGCTTTCACTCCTTTTGCCAATATCAAGGCAGGATTCCCTGCTTGTGTTGCGGTGAATTACTGCGTGCGTAGCTCGACAGCAGGCCACATCACTGCTGACATTCTTAACGGAAATGGCTGGAAGACAACATTATCATATGCAGCGAGCGCTAAGGGAGAGCAATCTGTATGCTGATATGAGTATGCAGTATGCGACTTCCATGCGAGAGGCATTTCTGGATTTGGTTGCCATTATGCATTTGCATGACCACTGATACTTCACTCCTTTACACCTGACTATTCCCAGGAAATTCCAAACGATGTCCAAAATTGCGCCATCTGTTCTCCAATCTCTGATGCGACAAACCGCATCGCGCCGGACTTCCATTTACTCGCTGCGGAGAAGAAAAACTTGTCAGCAACTCTACTCCGAATTGCGACGCATTCGCAAATTAATCAGGTTATTGTGCCACAAATCAGGACGCAGGACCCTTCTTCTTTTTCTTCTTCATGCACTAGAAGTTCACGACTGTTATTGTGTGATCTTCTAGAGCTCGAGAAACAGTAGCGTTGAGTTCTTCTTCCCTTGGCATGAAGAATGCACAGCACTGCTCTCGAATACGGGACACGAGTTGGGGGTATGGTAACTTACTATAGTGATAGTGTGAGATCGCCGCGAATGCTGGCTTTCAATTCAATCTCGATATCCAGGTTGGCTTCCAGTGTGAGCTTGAGGCCGTCGGTGTCTTTTAGGGCTGACTGGAACGTGTTAGTTCACGAGGCGGCTTTTGTGGGCCAGGATGGAGGAAAGCGTACCCCATTACTCTCCTCCTCTTGAGGTGTGATATAGTATGGTTGATTCGGGTTCGAGCCACGGACTGGAATCTCTCCTCGCATAGCTCGAGCATGCGTGACAGGGCCGTCCATAGATGTGCTGTCGGGACCTATCCGCTCGAATGGTCGTTGTTGATCAAGGTCTCCGTTCGCGTCTGCCTCCTCCAAAGCCTCGAGCGAGCCTGTTTTCATGTGCTTGCCATCTGTCATGGCTTGCTGAATACGCTTCCTCCGCTCTCTTCGTGAAGACGATCGTGATCGGTTAGACTCAAGACCTGCCTCCCGCTTTTCTTTCTTGATCAGTCGGTCCTGTTTCTCCTGTTGTTGGACCGTTCTCTGCTTTGGTGGGTTCTTCAAGGTCTCCTCGGACAGGTGCTCGAGCTTTGGCTGCTCGTTGTACTTCTTCCGGTACGACTCATTGTTGATCTTGTCCGCCATCTTGGCGCCCAGCGTGGGCTAAAGATATCCGGGGAGTATGTGGTATGATGGTCGCTTTCAAGCCTTGTCCAGTAGTGTCCGCGACGTGTTCCTATAGTGAGTATACGATGGAGTCGGCACGAAAGACTGGTGAAAACGTCCAAAATGCAAGAGAGCGAACACAACGAACAGGAACCTGGACTCGCCTCGTCTGCCGTCAGCAGCACAGTACCCACCTCACACCTACCCTTCAGACCCGCTATGAATCGCCAGCGAGCGCCAGACGCAATGAAACCTGTTTCCGCCCGATCGCACGACCATCGCCTCTGCATGTTGCGTCTTGCGGAGTGGTATCCCTGTGCGCACCGCCACAGGTACCCACTTTTGTGACTTCATCCTTCCTGCAAGCACTTTACGCCTGGGACACGCAATGCCTCGCCGGCCCGCACCACTCGCGCCTGGAAGGCAGGCAGGAAGCAAGTCGCCTGGCAGCAACGTGGAATACTGTGGCATTAGACTCAAAGTTTTGATCATCGTGTGTGGCTGGCTTCGCGTGCGTGCAAGACGACACCTGCTTTCCAGCTTCGACGTGCAGCCGCGAAACCTGGCAAGCTGGCAGCAGGCCGCTTTCCACGGACCCGACGTTCCCTTAAACCCAGAGGATGAAACGCTGCGAGGCTGGGTTCCGGCTTGGAGACTCGTATTTTTGCCATGGCTGGTCATCCGTCGTCATTGGAAAGGGTACATGAGTTGTCTCTGCGTCAAAAGAGATGTATCGTGATTTATCTGACGACGTTCATGGTAGGCGCGAAGTCCGGCGTCATCAAGGGCCCGAAGTGAGAGTGACAGAGCCTCGCCAAGAAGATGCTCAGCTCGCAAATGTCGAACACATAGACACATACTGTAGTCAAACTTGGGTAAAAGTCTCATCATTGCAACCATCGTCTACGATTACACTGTCGTCCGATCCAGCTCCCTCAGTAACATCATGCAATGATCCATAAGAAACAAAACTCTGCTTTTCGCGCCATACGCCCTTCGTAGTAGTCTAGTTGAGCAAACCAAGAGTAAGGTCACCATGAATCTTTGCCTTCAATTGGATCTCAATGTCAAGGTTCAGCTCCAGTCTCAAACGCAGCTGCTCGCCACCACCGCCATCTTCCTCGCCGCCGCCTTGCTCCTGACCCTGCTTGCCTCCACCAGTCAGGCCACCCAATGCCTTTCCGGCAGTGTCGCCCACAGTGTTGACTGCGCTGCCGGCAGTATTCTGGACAAGCTCGCCAGCCTGACCGACAGCCTCTCCACCGGGAAGGTCTTCGGTGATGCCATCAAGAGGACCGCCCTGAGAGTTCTTGGTTTGCTGTTGCTGCTTCTTTTGGCGTTGGCGCTGACGGCGACCACCTGCGGCGCTCTGGTCGCTTCGCGCGACGGACTCAGTGTCGCTCTCCTGCTGGCCTCCTTTGCGACCGCGGCCTCGACTCTGGCGGCGACGCGATTGCTGGCGAGACTGCTCTTGTTGTTGCTCGGCCTCCATTTGTGGTTCTGCTTCGGCGTCGCCGTCTGCGTCGGCTTCAGCTGATGCTTCCTGTTCGGCGCCGCCTTCGGCTTCGGCCTCGTCTGTTTGTTCTGGCGTTGGTTGTTGCTCTTGTTTCTTCTGGCCCAGCTTCTTGGGCGTCTTCTTGGTGGTTTTGCTGTTTGTTTCCGCGCTGCCAGAAGCGTTCAGTCCAGCGTTCGCACCCCCGGAGCCTGATACGCTAGCAGACTGCTCTTCCTGCTGAGATGACATACTGGCTTTTCTGTTTTAGTGTAGTTCTTGCGGTAGTTGCGCCGTACTTGTTCCCAAGTCAGAAGTTGAGAAGTGGAAATGCGAAAGAGGTGCACTTAGACCTCAAGGGAGCGGCCCCAAACCTGTTTCCAAGAGCATTGATTCATTCTCATGCTGTACCCACATCACGCACCTGACGCAATAAAGCTCCATACAGCCACAGGTTGCAGGGATGAGACTTGTTACAGGGCGAAGCGAGGGTGCGTGGATCGGCCTGCGAAGACTGCAAGCGGGCCGCGTGGTGTGGCGCAAGTCCAGTCTGGCACTCGACAGCATGAGCTGCATGACGAAGACACCGGAGGACCTTCCAGCGTGGTCAAGGAGGTCCGCATCAGGCTGGTCCGCTTTCATCATCACGCCGCGTCGTGTCCTTGGATGGAATAGGATATCATCACGATCTTGTTGTCATCCTTATGGCCCGAAAAGGGTGGCTCGGAGGCGCTGGGTGTTCCACGAAGAGGCGAGCTCCCTTGCACAACTGATGTCACTGGACTTGAGATCTCGTGTCCGCTTGTCAGCCACCAGCAGTGTTCGGCGGAAGGCGATTCCGTGATACTCGTGGTATGAGAAGTAATGCAGACGATGACTGATGAAGGAGAGAGTTGTGAAATGAGCAACGAGCCTTCCAGGCGTTGAACAAAGTCGAGGTTCCAGCCCTCAGCGACGGCCCGGTTCAGTGCCAGGACTTTGGCACGCACTGCTATTCGCACCTGCTGACTTCGACTGTCGTGCTTGTGGTGATCGTGTTGACAACATCGACATGTAGTTTGAGGAAGTCGACCACGATGACGAGCAAAGGAGCGGCTCCCGATGCTGCTGCGGCGAAGACACGCATCATCAAGCACATGGTAAGGATGAGACTGGACGCGACATGATACGAACGAACGCCGAGTAACACTTCTCAGAACAATGATCATCATGATTCCGTGCGTGCTGACAACCCAGACTTCGCCTCACAACTACTGACCAAAGCGCAGGTCGTTCGCTATCTGCAGCATTACGGCAAGATTCCATCCTGGAAAGCATACGATGGCGAAGTGACAGACGTGGACCTCAATGCACTTTCCCTGTCCTGTCGCGGGACCACAGTCAGGGTGCCCTTTGAGCCTCCCATGAGCTCTTTACGGGAGGCACGCGAACGCGTGGTCGAGTTTGATCGGGAGTGCCGCAAAGCTCTGCACCAGTCAGATGTCACGGTCAAGGCCTACGTCCCACCCACTGGAGCACGCGCGATCCCCTTCCTGGGCATTCTCATTACAGCTGTGGCCTATAGCCAGCGCTGGTGGTTTGAGAGAGGCCAAATGGTAGAGCAGTTGTTCGGCAGCTCTTTTGCGAACTTCGCCTGGACGATTCAGCCGTGGCTCCTGATAGGCTTGGCTGCCGTGCATGGCAGTGAGATGTTGTATTTCTCACTGACCAAGCTACCACAGCACTCTGTCAACGTGCGCTCTTTGCAATGGTGGCTGTGGAATGCCTCGATCTTCATAGAAGGAGTCTTCGCCTGGAAGAGGTTCGATGACCACGTCCAGAGGCAGAGAGAAAAGCAGCAGCACTGATCCCAACTACCTCTGGTCACGAGCTGTATGTGCTCCTCTAAAGAGCAGTGAAGAACATCTTGTGATTTTCAAACACCGGTATCGTGCCACTGTGCAGTGCAACAGTCACTCGCAGGTTGCCATGAGGGTTGCCATCTTTTCAAGTGAGCTTCCGATACACACCACCACGCTGTGCATCATATCTGGAAAAGACGATGCCAAGGGGTATCCTACAGGCTCTGGGATAACGCGTGCGTGAGGACACAGCCATTTCAGGCACGCCGCGCAGACAACGTGCATTTCGCGAGTTGAAGTCAGGCACTTAGCAGTCAGCTAGCAAGGGCGGTCAACGATCGCTGCTGTTCTCGGAAAACATTTGTGTATGATACAGAGGCTGACCAGAACCAATTCCAGGACTGTCTGACAGCTGCAGCAAGCCGTCGATGGATCCGTGGCACACATACAAACAGCATCTCAACGGAGAATCCCCTCGCGTGGCCAAGACGTGTTGCTTCATGTTCATGCTACCTTCCGAGGTCGTGTGGGTCGCGGGTAGTGACATTGGGCTGGTGGACGTACAAACCACAGCTGACACCATTCGGCTCGATCATGCGCTCGGACGAAATATCCAACAGGTTCCTGGATGGCGCGTTTATCCAGTGACTCTATCGAATTTCGGATAGCTAGTCCTCAATCGCTGGCGTCACGCGGATACACAGCATGTGGTGGATCAGCCCGCGCGGCTGCTCGTGCCGACCTCAAACAAGCCAACTTCATTCATCGCGCTCGAGCGCGAGAAAGCCTAGACTTACCGCGCAGTTTCACTGCGCACCTGTCGTGTCTTATCTCCTTCATCTTCCGTCGTGCTTACCCGCCTCTGTAGTTGCTCGACGTCCACGATTCTTACTTCTGTGCAAGCAGAGCCGGTCTTTGCTATGTAAAGCACCGTTCAGTCTTTGTTTCGGGATTGAAGATGCACCGCAGCGCATCTGCTTCACCGACAGTCTGGATCCCGTCGGAAGTTGCTCAATTCATGGTGCACACCAACACCGCGCATGATGGCAATCACCTGTCCGCCAGTGATTGATCGCCGCACAGCATCGTCGTTGTTCCGACAGTCTGGCGAGCAACGTGCAAGCTTGAATGGAGATGCAGAATGACCCGCGAGACGGCAGCACCGAACCACAGGTCAGCGTTGCAATGTATAACGAGGACGAAAATTGAGCTTGTGCGACGGTGTTACACAACGCACTCACAGAGTCGCAACTGTGTGTAACATTCCACTGTGTCGGTGCCGGGAGCGATTCGCGTCGCCATGACACGAGCAGAAATGCCATGAAGATGATGGAAACACGCGGATCAATCATACAAGCGCGCGGGCGAAGCGAACCACGGAAACTGCGATTGAGGGTGTGGCGGTTTGTTCACTTGCTGCGCAGTGAGTCGTCTAGCATTTCATTGCAACCGCCACCTTGCATGCTACCGCCTAGGAATGTCTCAAAGGAAGCTGACGTTTCGCCTGGCTGCTTCGCGCTACGGCTTGGCCGCTTTCGGACCCGCGGGTTGCCAACAAAGAACAAAGAAAGCCTGTCCACTTCATCGACTCCGCAACAATCGCAGCATTGCGTGAGGCAGACGATGACCGTGCTCGGCATTGGACAAAGGACCGCATGCCACGGTTGGCGTGGAATAATAGACACAAAGATTTCTTGCTTTTCTTTGCAATAATGGGCCGTCTCGATCCGTCACGCGCTCTCATTGGTACGCTCCAGCTCTTTCATTGTCGATTCGGCATGCCAGTGGAACAAGAGGACTGTGAGACCCTGCCATCTCCTTCTCGATGTCTGCCTCTATTCAGGAATCATCGGTATCGTCACTCCCCGTGCATCGACAGTGGGTTCATCCAGTCCAGCCTGTGCAAACGCAGCCTCCTGCAAATGAGTCCGGGCACATCATTTTCACGAGACAACTGTGGCAGCGAACCATGCCAGACGGGTCCCGGCCAACTGATGAAGCTGTCTTGAACAAGTCTCAAGCTCAGGATACACGAGGCAGCAGCCATAATACTGCCGCAGCTACCAGTAGGCGCACGTCGTCTTCCGTTGCTGCACGCCCACACAGACGCTCTTCCAGTCCTTCCGGCAGAGATCCCTCCAAAACTCCATTGACACCTGAAGAGAGCCCACCCTTTAGTAGAACAACGAGAAAGCGAACGGCTGGCATTGTTGAGGTCGAAGACAAAGATTTCGATCTACCTGAAGCGTCGCCGGCGCACACCAGATCTGACAGCGGTGAGATCCAGGTGTGTATCTGCCAGCCAGAGCCCAAAATACCCAGACCTCGCAACGGTGAGTACTCGTCCTGATACACGACAGTCGGTTACTTCAAATGCTCACAAGTGATAGCTTTCATCTTATATCGCCAGAATCAACAAGCGCAGGTTGTCGCTCAGAACCCAGGCCTCGCCAATCCAGAAATTTCCAAGATCATCGGTGAGCAGTGGCAGAACCAGCCACCCGAGATCAAGAACAGGTGGAAGGCGCTTGCTGAAGAGGAGAAGCTCCGACATCAGCAGCAGTATCCATCTTACCGTTATCAACCTAAGCGAAGCAATCGCCGGGGCAGTCTGTCATCAGAGCCAACATCAGGAGTTGAGAAGCCTCGCTGTCACAAGTGTGGTGGGCGAAGCATCTTGACCCCATCAACGCCATATACTGCGGGCAACAGTCCTGCGTCAGCACACACGCCAGGGTCGCTCGCTACGCCTGTCACAAGAACGCTGCCCGTGCTACGCAATCTGAGTCTGCAGTCGCCGGCAGCGAGACGACACGGTCGATTTCCGGGGAACGCCATGTCTATCAACCACCACGACGAGCGCGACGACCTCGGACCCCTTAGTCCCGAACTCAAGCGTCGCCGATACAACAACAATAACGACCACCCTGCCACGATGGCTTCTCGCGCACCACCATCCAGATTTGTGGCTGCACCGCCTCCGGGTCCGCACGGTGGTCCTGGAACCCCATTTCCGTTTAATCAGCCACCTGCACCACATCCTTATCCGCCAGCAGCTCCACACGGTCGTCGAGAATCACTGCCTGGCCTACGTGGTGTTGTCAGTCCACCGGGGCCGATGGCGCCGCCTCCACGACCAGGCCCCGGGTATGCACAACACCGCCTGTCCCAAGGTCATGCAGGTCCACATGATCGGTCTCTGACGCTGCCACCGTTACAGACTCACAGTGCTAGTGTTGCACCAGGGCCGATGACCTCGAGTGGGGGCGTGAAGAGCGCCAAGGAGTCCATTATGACCTTGGACTTCTGGTACAAGATCAACGTGCTGGGCAAGGTCGCACCACCAGCACCAGTCAGAAAAGCGAACCCTAGAGGACCGTTGGTCGCTATCGAAGGGGATAACGCAGAAGCGGTCAAGGCGTTGGGCAAGTGGCTGAGCGATACGCTGGGCAAAGGTGACGACCTCAGCGTGAAACAGCTGGACGAACCAGTGATATCAGTAGGAGGTGGCAAGCAGCAGATCATGGCACAGTATCACCGCCTTGCAGCGGAGTGGCTCATGCGAAGCATTGAGATTAGCGATATGCTGATGATCAAGAATGCCTCGCCGACGGATTCTATCATGGTTGATTCATCAAATCCAGTCACCTCTTCCAAAGGCCGGGTCAGGGAAACCATTGACGAGAACTACGATGATAGCGATGAGCCAGAATCCGCGTCGAAGAGGGCATCGCCGAACAGAGTTGTAGCACGAGCCGACGATCCAGTTCCTCAGAGAGCGGATCGAGATGTGGAAGAAGCCGAGAAGAGGGATGTCGACACAAAGGCACGTAAGATGTCAGTCTCCAGCAAGAGCTCATCCACTTCAAACTCAGCAAAACCGGTCGGAATCATCGCCAACTACTCGCTTCACGCCAGCAACTTCTTTGCTTGCCACATCCCGATCGAGCCGTACGCACAATACTCGCCCAAAGATCATTGGGAGTGGACGGCTACACATTGGCGCGGTATCATCAGTCCGGACTTGACCATCTATGTCAAGGACAGTACCACGCCAGAAAGCGGCAAGCCAACAGTCGAGATCATGGAGCCCGGCAGCCTCTTTGTCGTGAAGAGAAGCAAGACGGAGGGAAAAGACGCTCTCGAGATCGAACCCTCCACATCACGCCGTCTCGGCTTCGAAGTCAGCGAATGGGTTCGTGGATTCGGCGAGAATGCCGTATAGAATGGGATAGCTTCAGCGTGTGACTGCTGACTTTCTTGGCGTGGTTCTTCAGATTCAAGAGCTTGATGACTTGTGTGCAGAGGAGGGTGTGGTAGATTGGAAGACTGGCGTGCTGGCTTGCCTACGTATTGTCGAAATTCGAACATCGTGACACGTCCTTTCATCAGTTCTGATCAATTTTCACTTGTTGTTGCGTGGTTTTCCGAGATCCTTGAAACTCTTTGGAGCGACTCGCATGTTGCCACGTTCGTTCAGCGTGACAGCCTGGTTTCGGAGTCCGTCATGACACGCTTGAAACGCACATGACATGTCTTCCATAGCTGTTTTTTCTGGATCTTTGGGTGAACGTGCCATGTGCACGAACAGCACGTGCACAACTAGGAGACGATGTTGTTCCGTGTAAAGCCGTGCTGATTAACTAAGTTAGAGCGTGGACAGTCAAGCCTCGGCAGCGGGAAGTGTGCCTGGACTTTTGCGGATTAGGCTGGGGAAGGCTGTGGCTGGCGCTCCCCGTGCTTTCACATGCTAAACCCGCACGTCTCGTGGCCGGGGCCATGACGCTTCGGTGCTGAACGGCAGAATGGGGAATGGCCAGAGAGAGACTTCGCGGTCACGATGGCCAGCTGTTCGGCGCATGCCATGCCATGTGCTGAGCCTTTCGTTCCCGTCAATTGTCCCCTTTCCGTTGTTGTATGAGTAACACGCATAGACATAGACTCCTGCCACAATAGCATTCCTTTATTGTTCATTCAGCCTACCGATTCGACCTTCCCTACGAGCACCACCCTGCGCATGCCTACCGGCGAGGACTGCACGTCTGAAGTGCGGATGCTGGGCTCGAGGCCATGATAGGTATGCATACAGTTCCTTTACAGTATAGCCAGCATGCACAGCAGCTGATGTCTTGGGAGACCACATCCTGGGTCGCCCATCGACCCGCTTTCGCAAATACCAAGTCCTCGCCGTCGTCCTCTTCTGGAGCCTCTACCTCCGCAAATTCAACCGACATGGCCCTCCCGGCGTCGATCGATTCTCACGATGGCTCTCCCAACGCTTCACCATGCACCAAGCCCTCGTCGTATCCTGCATGGCCCTCTACGTGTCGCGTAACTTCGCAAGAGTCGTGGGACTAGAGTCTCCAGAGCCGCTGGCGAATCTCTATGATAAAAAGTTCTTCAGAGCGACATGGGTTACAACGGCGCTGGATGCGGGTTTCTGGACAGCGATGCATTTGAGGCCGAAGTGGTTGAGGCATACTTGCGAGATTATGTTTACGCTGTATTATCTGGTTTGTGCGGAGCAGGCGGATGAGATGGTGAGGAGGGTGAGAGGTGATTTACGAGTGGATCATTTGAGGGTTAGTTGGAATAAGCCCAATACGCCTGTGCTCAAGTTCTTGACGAGCTTGATGAGGCCGAGGTTGATGAAGTATGAGCCTAAGAAGATCAGGATTCACAGACCGAGGGACAGCGATTATAAAGAGCCTATTGAGGCGTGGTTGTATTTCAATGGATCGGATACGGAGCTGCGACGACAACGAGAGATCGTGCTGGATATACCTGGAGGTGGTTTCGTGGCTATGGATCCACGATGCCACGACGACAAGTTGATGCACTGGGCTGGAAAGCTTGGATGTCCGGTTTTGGCTCTCGATTACAAGAAGGCCCCCGATGAGTGCTATCCTTACCAGTTGTATGAGTGCTACGACGCTTACTATCAGTTGATCACGACCCGAGGGCGATGCATCAATTTGTCTGGAGAGCATATCCCGAAGATCATCATCAGCGGAGATAGTGCAGGTGGAAATCTGGCTGCGGGTCTTGTCCTCATGATTTTGGACGAGAAGTCTCAACATTCGACCTGGCATACAGGATTCATACCGAACACACTCCCACCTCCTGAGGCGGTCGTGCTGATATACCCAGCTCTGGAGCTCAACATTGGCATCTGGATGTCGGACGAGCATCTGGCTCTCATGAACTCGCTGAAACGCAACAAGGACGACAAGCGGGTACTTGATCGCAAAGTACAAGACTATCGCCGCATAGACCGCACCACGCCATACACTTCTGATGCAGAGGACTCGGACGATACGGTGACTCCCAATCCCCGGAAGAAATCAGTGGTGGCTGTACAGCCCGAGAAGCGAATGAAGACTCGCCTGGCAATGAGCAGCGTCATATCATACACAAACGATCGCATCATCAGCCCCGAAATGCTTCGTGCTATGATCATCGTCTACATCGGCCCTCACCGAAGACCTGACTTCACCACCGATTACTGGCTGTCACCAGTCCGAGCCCCCGAAGAGCTATTGGCAAAATTCCCAAAAACTTTCCTCATCTGCGGCGAACGCGACCCCTTAGTAGACGACACCCAAATCTTCGCCGGACGCCTCCGACAAGCCAAATTACTCGAATTCGAACGTCAAAAAGAAGTCGGGCTCGTGAGCGAAGACGCAAAATTCAACGACGATGACCATTTCAAGAAAATCATCGTCCCGCAAATCAGCCATGGTTTCTTACAATTCGTCAGCCTTTATCACGATGGCTGGGAATGGATCAATGAGTGTCGAAGATTCATGCAAGAGGTTTTTATCGAATCGTATAATAAAGAACAACCTTCTTCTGTTGCGTCGAATGGTGGGACGGATTATTTTTCGAATCCGAGAGGGACGACGCCTTCGAGACGGGGGTCGCATGGATCGGAAAGTGAGAGGCCGCTGGAAATTCCTTCGAAGTTCAGGATGACGAAGATTGAGAATGGAGGTGTGGTTTCGCCTTCTGCGAAGAGGAGACATCATTCGAGGAATGGGAGTGGTGGGGGGAGGTATTCGAGTCAGACGAATGGATCGTCGTCTTCTGCTTCTGCTTCTGCGGGTAGTGCGTCGAATTCGAGGAGGAATGGGACGAGGATGAGACGGTATCATCATATGTCTGGGGCGGTGAGTCCGAGTACGAGTCGGAGTGTTGTGAATCGGTTGGCGAGTTCGGAGGATTTGTTGGAGAGGAGGATGCGTGGGATGACGGGGCCGCTGTTGGGGGATGTTAAGGATGATGATTGATTGATGAATGGGAGTTGGTTGTCTGGGGTGGGGAATCTTGTTGTGATACCATGTGAGTACAGGATATAGCAAGCAATTGCATTGGAGGTGTTCTCTTGTATTTCTGTGAGACCTTTCCCGCTGAAATGCTATTGAATCTCCAGCGACTGGCGTTGCCAGTCAAATGCGAAATGTGATAATGTACTCTTGCTGCGAAGCATTGAGTGGGAAAGTGCGGCGAACGCTGAGAAGAAAAGAGCATGCAAAAAGAAAATGTTCAAGATTCGGGAGAAAGTTTTGCGGGACTGTCTAGCTGCATAGAAGGCCACCAGGCGCTGGAAATGCCCATGGAGTGACCATACCGTCCGATTACGCCGCCATGATATGGTATCTCGAAGCGCTCAAAGCATGATTCACCCTTTTCGTAACTTTTGTTGCTCGTCAAAATGTTGCAACTTTTCACGCAACAGCCTGTCATCACCAATCAGCACACCCAATGCACTTCGTTGTATATGGGATCCCACCACCATTCCTCCTCGCCCAAGAGGTATTAGGTATATGTGGGTGTTTTGGATGCAATCATACCTTGACGGCGAATTGCCTCTGAGGGAAGTGTCGCTGCTTCTTCTTTTGCTTCTCGGTCATGCGCTTGGCGTCCTCGGGAGACAAGCGGCGGCGGATGGCACGAGTCTGCTTCGAGCGGAGGTCGAGTGGCAGGTACTTCTTCTTTTGGTAGAAGAGGCGGAGCTGAGCGCGCTGGTTTGCGTTGATGATGGTGAGGACGCGGGCGATCGACTTGCGGACGTCGTGGCTGTGGTGTCGTTAGTACCCTGGCTCTTCTTTCCCATCGCACATTGTGTGTTTGCCAAATCGTACATCTTGTTCAGCTTCGACGAGGCACCGCCAGCAATCTTCTGAGTGCGCAGCTGCACGAGCTCGGCCTTCAAGTCATCGAGTTGCTTCTTGAGGTCCTCCTTGTTCTTGCCCCAGAGCTGCGAGGCCTTGACTTTTCCGGACGACTGCGCGCGACGTCGTCAGCATTTCTGCGCCGACAATTGTAAACCGAGCGGTCGATTCGTACCATTTTGACTGGAGTTCCTGTGGGTTAGTTGTCGAGAGAGAGGAAGTGTCGTCGTCGCAAGCGAATGTCTCGTGTGCGCGAAACGTCTAAGTGGAGAGGATTTCTCAGTGGCCAAGACTTGTCGGCGTTTGTTTTCCCCGATCTCGGCTAGCCTTCCCGAACCATCGCATCGCATGTGCTTTGTGGTTGCCAACCGTGCATGTGATCCTCACGTCAGGAGCAAGCAAGTATACGATATAGACGGGCGCAACAGACAACTGGAGGCAGAGGCGTTTATTCAAACGACACGGAAACTCTCATACACACCGCGAGTATGGCAGTCAACATGGGAAGCTGGGCGCAATTACGGCAGCAAGCAAGAGCACAAGAGACACAAGTCAGTTGGGTACCATCGTCCACAGGCATACAGATTCTGACAATTGTGTCTAGACAGAATCGCTTTTCCACACGTATGCGCAGTTCGCCTCGAAGACGGACATAGACCCCGAACCGAGTGATGAGGAGAGCCGCACGGAGGAGCTGCTGAACGAGATACTCGAAAAGGTACTTGCAACACTTGGCTGACCAAGGCGACATGCATCGCATGCTCGAACGATTCTAATGACGTGCAGCGCAACGCATCCATCGCATCTCTCCAACGAGCAATCGACTCCGAATCCACTCCATCGCAACTCAAACGTACGAACCTGGAACGACACAAAGAAATCCTATCCCAACACCGCACCGAGCTGTCCCGACTGAAATCGCAAATCTCCCAAGCCCGCGATCGAGCGAATCTCCTTTCAAACGTACGAAAAGACATCTCGACATATCGAAATGCGCAGAACCCAGAAGCTCAGGAAGCGGAATACATGCTTCAAGAACGAAACCGCTTGGATCGATCGCACAATGTTGCAGACAGTGTTTTGAGCCAAGCTTACGCTGTGAATGAGAGTTTCGGGCTACAACGAGAAAGCTTGGTGAGCATACAAAGGAGGATCACGGGTGCTGCTGCGCAAATACCTGGTATCAACGGATTGATGCAGAGGATTGGGAGTAAGAAACGAAGAGACGGCATTATTCTGGGCTCCTTTATCGCTATATGCTTTTTGGTCCTGCTATGGATGTGGTGAAGGATGCGCTGAAGCTCTGTTAACTCAGACGCATGATTATGTACAGCATGTTCACGCCGAGACTCGTTGGTATGTCTGCCATTTGCTCGATTACGGGTCTGCGATACTGATTTGGGCCCCCATCAGATATTGATCGACTGTGTCGCTTCCCAGCGAATCTCAACCCATGGCGCTTCCAGAACGTGCTGATAGCTTGCACGTCTGCCTCGTGGGTGATGCGGCATAGACAGCGTATGTTCGTGGCGGCCAACTTTACGTCAAAACACGAAGTCGCCACATAGTTTCCATACACCCGTCGCCGCTGGTCCCGATCCTCGAAGTGGTGTCCATCTTTGGCCCAAGATCAACAGCACCGCATCAGACTTGCGATACGCTATCGATTGAGGAGAACGTCTGGGCATCAGACTGGGCTTCAGGGAGTCGTGGGCTGCATTGTCGGGCTAGGAAAGCCAGAGCTCCATCGGTCATCATTCCAGCATGAAACTTCGGCCTGGATTCTGTCGACTGCGACGCCAATCTCCCGCAAGCTGTCTATGTACGTCGCAAGCGACGCTTTCCGACACCAACCAAGCCACTTAACCTCAAGCATCCGGATGAGTGAAGCATGCTTCGTACCGATTGCTTGGAGCCATTGAACGTCGCCGATCGCGATCCGTCCAATGCCGTCCACGGGAGTGACCTTAGGTGTAAAGACGAATTTGTTCCGGCCATAGAACATGGGTAAAGTCTCGTTGCGAATCGATCGACAGACTCTCGTCAGCGCAGGCTGTTCGGGACTTCGGCATTCGTAGGGCTGGGGGATAGCCAGAACCTGTGTGTTCTGGTCGATGTATTCATGTGTCACGATCCAGTCTCGATTGTAGCGGGACAAATCGACACTACAAAATTGTTAATTGAGAATGTTCCTGCCAGTTTGCTCGCGCTCTGCTTTTACCAGTGTTTGCTAATATTGAAACGACATTCAAAGTGCCTTGGATATCGTATGGGCCATTGAATCCTAGCATTCCCGCTACATGATCGCCCTACTCCCATTGTGACGACGTCCAGGGTTGCATGTTTCTTGCAGTTCTCGCACTGAACGACGAACAGGCAACCGGAAAGCTCGTAGATGCGATTTCGGAGCTCTCCTGGCAAGCTCAGAAAGCCAGATCTTCGCACATGGGCTTCACGGGTAGCCATATCGCGTACTTGAAGGAGCTGCAAAGATCGACGGGGAACGAGTGAGAATTGGGTAGTATAGCAGTGTGGTTTCGTTCACTTCAGTTCGATCAGATAAGATTTATCTGATCGTACTAAGCCGATACCGGGCAGGTCCCGTGAGCTGGCGAATTCCGGCTAACCAATGATACAGCTTCCAGCCCTTGATGCTATAGACCGTGCGCTAGAATCTTACGATTGATGAGGGTTGTTGACGCGATTGAGGGATATTGTGTGATCTTACGCGTCGTGTCTGGATCGTGTTTACGAGCAGGAGGTGCTCTTCCTTGCCCAGCTTCGGGCAACGAGATATACCAGGTCCTGAGCATACATATGTACAAGCCATGTGGACATCTTCGTGAGCACAGGAAAGCATGCTCGTCAGGCGCCTCCACTCGGCTCAGTATCATGTTTCACGAGACTTTCCATAGAGACGTCCGATGCTGTACACAGGGAAATGCAAGCCAGCCGAAGGTGAAGCAGATATACCGCTGTGAGACTTCCGGCATCGTTGAACCAGAAGGTGAGATTTTACCGGTCTGCGAAGATTCAGGCCATATCTTCAGCAGGACCCGACAACGTGCAGCTGCTGAAAATGACGGTTGTCTCATCACCGCTTTCGATGTAGCAGTGATGGGGGTGATCCACTGGCGTCTTGGAAGCTTGGTGAACGCACTCCACTCGCGAAGGTCCGCACCGTCGAGCACCACTTCTTGCCGTAATATAACCGATTTCTTCAGGATCGGACGCACAACAGTTGAACAGTGTTTTCTTTGTGTGATGGTTCGGCAAGGATAGAAGTGCACCGATCGACAGGGCCCCGCTGGATGAAGAATCCGAATGGGGAAGGCGCGTGGAGCTGCTTCCTGGGCAACCCCGGATGACGGTCAGCAGTAAACATCGAAACGGCAAGCACGAACCGCAAACCAAGGCGGCACCCAACGACCACGAAACGGCCGAGAGGGCACACGCTCGCCATTGTCTTCTCTTCCGTTCTTGTTGGTATCAAGACAGTCGTTTCTGTATCTTTCGTATCGTCTAACTAGCTACCGCTACTGATCGCTGTATTACAGCAGAACAGCGTTACACAGCCAGCATTCTTGCCAATCGCCAGGCAACGCCGACTTGGACACAATGAAGGACCACCGCGAACCCAGCCCGACGTTCTTGTCGAAGGAGCAGATGAGTATGTCTTCTTCGCTTGTGTTGCTGCCTCATACCCCTCCTCGCCCATCGCGCCTGCGAGAATGCATCACCATCGAGCGTCGCGACGCCGACTTACCGCTACGTGCAGGTTCCTACCTGAAAGATCTCCGAAAGCCTCTATCGCGACCCTCAGGCTCTCGACCTGCTCCGCCCTCCAAGTTCGGCAGCGTCCGACGAGCAGGAACTCCCAGTGCTCCAGATGTCGTCAACAACAAAACTTCGCTAGATGACGATCGACCTTCGCTCCTGACTAGCAACAGCATGCCGATCATGCAGCCACCGCAAAAGCTATCGCATCGCCGCACCGAGTCCACTCTCTCGCAGCGAAGCATGTCGCGTAGCCCATTCGCTGGACGGCCTTTAGCTCGAGCTCCATCAGCGACACCTGAGCCCTCAACACACGATACCGACCGACCGCAGCCGCGTCGCACGCCGAGCATGAAATACATGGAAAACGGTACGCGGTGGATGGAAAAGCAGGAGACGCGGTCTTTACGGCATGCTCTCGAGGACATGGATCTGGAGGAAGAGCGAAAGGTTCATCTTTCTGCGCAAGAGGAGGCTGCGGAATTGGTCTGGAAGCATCAGAATCCAGAAGCTGCTAGCGGGCCCTTCACCAACCCAGATCTCAAGCGAGACTACAACTCACACTTGCGCAAAGGGAGCTATCACCGCAGTCACAGTCAAGATGCATACTCGTCTGCAGGGTCCCGGAGTGCGTCCGAGGGGAGCCAAGCGTCTGTTGCAGATGACATCCTAGGGCACCCGAAAGAGTTGCACACCTCTAACAAAGGACTTCGAAAAGTCAGCCCTCCCACAGGCGAGGTGTCTGTGCAGAAACGACGCGTGTCGAGTGGAAAGAGCTATGACCAGCTAGCCGAAGCGGTCGCGAAGGACATTGCAATCGCACAGCGAAGAGTCAGCAGTGGCAGCAAACGCATCATGAGTGGGGAGAAAAAGAAGTTCATGGATCCGAGCGATCGGATATGGGAAGATCCCGAGGAAGGGGAATCGCCGCAGAAACAGCAAAACACACGGCAAGAAATTGCAAAAGATACAAGGTCTACAGCCACTTCTCCGGTCCCATCGTATGTCCGCAAGAACCCATTCGCTCGGGTGAGAGCCCAGTACGAGAAGAACCTGGAACGTTCAACTTCGGCGCCGACACTCCAGACTCTCGGTAGCACGCCTCTGCCACGACACGAACGTGTTGAGATCCAAAGGAACCCACCAAGCCAAAGCCGAAATGCCTTCTATACATCGAACGAAGTGGTCTTACCGCCGACTCCACCAGCGGAGTCACCGCATGAAGCAGATGAAGTTGCTCCCAAAAGTACACCCACAAAAGAGGGAAAGGAGATCAGAGGTGACGATATCAGAGCAGCGACCAGCAAAGCCAGGAGTGCATATAGTCCCAATCTGCCGCGGCCGACAATGGTCAGTGACAAACCTGGAAGACCTATTGTCAGTTTTGAGAAGGACTACAAGCCGAAAGAGATCGTGATGGAGGAGCAACATGTTGATATACCCCCGAAGGCTTCCAATTCCTCCGATTCGGTGCAGAAGGATTACTTCGAAGCGACACCCAAGAGCATCCCATCGCCGTCTAAGAGCAGTCCTTTTGCACGGAGAACGACTGGTGAACCATCGGGCCAACCCTCCATGTCACGGCCCCTGCCAAGCTCGCCCACCAAGAGCAACATTCCCAAGATCAATGTTGACGACGTGCCGAAATGGCAACCTTCATCCCAGGCGTCCAGATCTCCGGCTCGTTCAACGCATGCCCCTCCCATTCCAACCATATGCGCGCCTGATGATCCATCTGTGCCGACAATCAACATTGACACAGAGACTCCGTCGATCAATGTCAGCGAATCACCTGTGAGTTCGCCTACGAAGTCTAGCAGGATACCTCAAAAGGCCAGCCCAGCACCAGCTTTCAATCGTCCACCGCCCCGCCATGCCAACACTATGCCTGTTGCCCAGAACAAGTCTACACCACACTACACGCCTTCGGTCCGCCAGTCCGGCGCACTGTGCGCTCATTGTGCCTTGCCAATCGCGGGGAGAATATTGAGCGCAGCAGGTGAACGCTTTCATCCTGGATGTTTCGTCTGCAACCAATGCAACACGAATCTGGAATTGGTCGCATTCTATCCTGAGCCTGAGAAACAGCGATGTGCTCGTCTGGAAGATCCGGACAGTCAGGACACAGACCCCACCTTGCGTTTCTATTGTCATCTTGATTTCCACGAGCTGTTCAGCCCTCGTTGCAAGTCTTGCAAGACGCCTATCGAAGGCGAAGTCATTGTCGCTTGCGGTGCTGAGTGGCACGTCGGGCACTTTTTCTGTGCTCAATGTGGCGATCCTTTCGATTCCAGCATGCCGTTTGTCGAAAAGGATGGATATGCCTGGTGTGTTGGCTGTCATACCAACCGATATAGCTCAAAATGCCGCAAGTGCCGGAAGCCTGTCACCGATGTTGTTGTAAAGGCACTGGGGTCGGACTGGCACAGCAATTGCTTTACTTGCATGGTACGTTACGATCCCATGACGCGCGAAACATCTACTGACTACTGCTGCAGGAATGCCATGGCGAGTTCATAGATGGTCGATACTTCTTGCGTGGCGAGAGTCAGGACCCGGTATGCGTCAAGTGCGAGGAGAGGAGGTTGAAAGCATAGCACGATTATGCCGCGAGCTCCGAATAGATCTGCTCCATTTACAAAGACCCAAGCTTCCCTGTTGAGTAGCGTGAGCAGCCTGAGCGTTGAACTCTCGATCGCATACAGGATACACAGCCCGCAAGGGACTTGAGCGCATGCGTTGTCGTCTGTCCGAAGTTGTTCATGAGAAGTGCTCACCGCCGGCAAATCTGCGCGCAGATCATGTTTCCAATGCTCCTGTAACCAAGGTGATACGGTGTAGCACGCGGCGGCTGCACTACTTCGGAGCTTTGAGCGAATGTGTGCCTGTACCTCTAGAGTGGTAGGATGTAGGCTGACGTGTGTTGTGCGAACCCGCCAACCAGTCTCTCATCGAGCGCTGAAACCCAGGTTCTCGAGGGTTCGTTATTGGGTACTGTTGGCCATACGGCGACGAGCGGATGATGAGGGACAGGAGTGCAGTGGGATGGGCCCCCGACATGAGGATGGGATGGGACCCGCCAACCCATCGTGAAGCCACGAGGATTGAGCCGCGGGTGCCCCGAGCTGCCACGCGTGTTCGACAGCCAAATTGGCGCCATTATGCGCCGGAAGGGGCTGCGTCGGCAATGCACAGATGGGAATAGGCGACGCGATGCAGGTCGCGACAGGGTCGAGGATTGGTGGAAGGCATTGGAGGTGTTGGTGCCCCTCGCATCGTGCCAATTGCTGGCGACTCCCGGGCAGCAGCAGTCGAAACGCGACAGCAACAGCAGCAGCGTTCCTGACGAGACGGCCGCCAGCGAGGCAAATTAGGAGAGCTGGATCGACGACTACGTACCAGCGCCGATCTCGTATGTGGTGGCCAATGCCGGCGGGTTTCATTTTAGAGCGCAACACAACACGCAAACTGCAGAGGCCGTGGGGGGCGGATGCTCACACGACCCAGCTGCAGCGCGGCGACGACTCCCATTCTTCTTGTTGCATTGCGGCCAAGCGACCAGCTCGCCAGCACATGCGCCGACGCGGCCCACAGCAGCCAACACACACAGTACAGCACAGCACACCACCGCGCCGCCGCCGCCGCCGCCGTGTGAACTGCGCAGGCCGCAGCTGCACGGCGAATCCGCCATCTCCGTCTCGGTATACCAGCCTGCTATAGCACCTTCCCTGTTGCCAGGCGCATCTGTAACGTCCTGCCTGCCTGGATTATCCCGACCTCTTCCCTAGCCGCGAATCGTAATTCGACCGCCCGTGGAAGCCTACCGCCACCGCTACCACTGTCAACACCACCACCACGCTCTCTGCCGCCGTGCCATTGACCGTATGCGAGCATGATCTCGAGAAGCAGCCCTACACGACAGTACATCCATCCTGCGAGCCCCCGCGCACGACCGTGTGCATAACCCACCGGCCCAGCGCCAGCCCAGGACAAATGGCAATACATCGCGGCATCCAGTCCGCTCTTTTCTACTACTTATCCTGCGCACCATGCGCTGATTCGCGCTACCGCAAGAGGCGCAAACGAGAGGCCGCGCTTTCCCGAGCAGAACGTCTGGCCTTGGAGACCGAAGAGTTCAATGCATACCGCCATCCCGGAGAGCCATCGTCGACAAATCCCCACTGGCAGAGCGAGATCGAGCTGGGCCCAACGCTTGTACGCCGAGGGAAGAAGAAGGTCACGACTGCAGACAGCCAGAGAGGCCTGCAGCCGAGCAGAGTGAGCAGCAACACCAGCAAAGAGCCGAGTCCGGCAGATCTCGGATACAGAAGTGGCAGCGATGCGAGAGCCGATAACAGGTCGCAGTTTCGTGTGCATCCGAGGGACGATGAGGATCTGTGGGGCTCGTCAAGTATGCTGGATGGATCCATGTATGCCTCGAGTATACGAAGGCCGCCCACTGCAAGGACCGCTGCTTCAGGATCCAGCAGGTATCACGCCACCCGTAATCCTGCTATCAACGAGATGCATCCACCTACTGTAACCAAGGTCGACAGGCGCGAGGATGTGATGTGGATGATGCAGCCAATTCCAGTCGCTGAGGTGATGAGCGGCAAAGAACGAGCTGCCAGAAGCAGAAGCGACAGTGGCGCCAGCCGCCTCAGCCCGTGTTCCACAAACCTCTCCAGGCAGGTCAGTACCAAGATCATCGAGCAAAAGTTAAGGGCTGGCACACCTTCAGCAGCTGCCATGTCTCGTGAGGGCTCGGCTCGATCAGCCCATAGAGCCAACGAGCAGAGACATAATACTGGAGCTGAGCATGATCTACCCGCAATTCCACCTGAGCACAGTCGACATCTCTCACCTTCGCGGATGCATGAAGAGCATAGTGACGAATCATCTGAAACAATTCTGCGGAAACCGGAACTCGCAGCCGTCCGATATATACGGCCAGAGCTCTCACCGGTGCTCTCCGATACTGGTCTGCCATCATCAGCTCGATATCTTGCACCAAAAGAGAACAGTCTGCCAACTCCGCCCTCGTCCAGCGACGGGACCACCGACATTAGAGACAGTCTTGTCCGTCGCTCCACTATGGCTGTCATCGAAAAGTCGGGAGCCGACAAAGCTCGCCACAAGCATCATGAAAGTGAGTTGAGCATACGTCCCGAGCTCTTTGACAGCTGGTATACTCCCGAATTTGAGTTGCCCAAATGGGTTGCCGAACATACCAAGCGGGAAGTACGACAAAGATGGAGTATGGACATATAATGTCAGCACTTTTCGTTGCATGCATTGCATTTGGCTCCGAAGCGTTCAAGCGTGGCGTTCAATGGGGTAGTTTTCTTTCTCCTTCTTGATGGAGTTGATATGTTGTGGAGAGCACAGGGAACAGAAGACCTTGAAGATTGGAAATTGGAATCATGCACAGACGCACTTCCAGACAAGAACAGCCTAAGTTAGATTGTATATATTTAGAAAAGAGCAGGCTTCAACACCTTGTTGAACTTTGTGAGCCCATTTGCACGTGGTGCAATGGAGTTCTGATCGTCTCCCAAGCGACTTAAGAAAATGGGATCGCTTGAGAGTCCTCGTGTTTGGGCACGACGGATTCTCCAACCTTAAGTCCTCAACTGGGCTTGATGCAATCTGGTCCTGGAGGGCTTATTCAGACAAGGGCAGACCACCGCACAATGCCACTCTTTATCACCGGAGCCCTATTCCAAGATCTATGCATCATCTGAATCTGTCCTGCTGTCGAGGCCGAGTGTGGCGCAGTTGCGTTCTGGAGTCTGCTATTTGACTCGAAAGACATCCAAGAAATCGGAAGCTCCATTGGGCGGCGGGGCAACAGTCAAACCGAACAACGACCGATTGGCGTCGATCAAAACAGGACAGATGTCCGGGCAGCACGTCTCTTTTGCATGGTCAAAGATCGAGATGGCTCTAGAAAGTGACGAGCTCTCCACAGCTGTGATGTCAATCCACACCTCGGCTGTATCTCGCGCGAGAGAAAGAGCTTGACATACATAGTACGACATCCTCTGACTACATCTGTAGCTCCGACGCTGTCAGACAGTAAGCTTCAACATCTCCAACAACTCAAGTCTGGAAGAAGTTGATCAAAATGGGACAAAAGACCAAGCAATGGCAATTGGCTCACAAGCCAAGAGACGACCCTAAACTCGAGGGACCAGAGCAGACATTCAGGCTCGTTGAAGATGTCGAACTGCCTGACCTGCAAGACGATGAAGTCCTCGTCAAGACTCTCTACCTCTCTAACGACCCCGCCCAGCGAGGCTGGATCGACCCTGATATCCCACCAGAGCGCCTCTACCTCCCACCAGTCAAACTCGGAGCCCCCATGTCCGCACGCGGTCTCGCCGAAGTAATCGACTCCAAATCCTCCAAGTTCAAAAAAGGCGACACAGTCCTCGCTCCCACCAACTGGTCCGAATACGCCATCGCCAAAGACAGCTCCGTCCAACCCGCCCCGGACCTCCCCAACAACATCAGCAAAACCGCCTACCTCGGCGCCCTCGGCATGACGGGTCTCACAGCCTACTTCGGCCTCACAGGCGTCGCCAACACCACCAAAGACGACATCGTCGTCATCTCCGGCGCCGCAGGCGCCACGGGCTCCATGGCCGTCCAAATCGCCAAGAAAATCATCGGAGCGAAGAAAGTCATCGGAATGGCAGGTACTGATGAGAAATGTCGCTGGGTGGAAAAAATCGGAGCGGACGTCTGTCTCAACTACAAGAGTAAAACTTTCGCCGAAGACTTGAAAGCCGCAACCCCTGCACCGGAGGGTTACGCAAACGTCTACTTCGACAACGTCGGCGGTGAAATCCTCGATCTCATGCTCACTCGTATGGGCCACGGCGGCCGAATCATCGCCTGCGGAGCTATATCTCAATATAACACCGCGCAAGAACGCACAACGGGTTTGAAGAATTGGTTCGAAGTCGTGATTATGCGGTTGAATATTAAAGGGTTTATTGTGTTGGATTTCATGAGAGATTTCCCCAAGGCGAGGGAAGTTTTTCAGCAGGCGTTGAAGGAGGGGAAATTGGATCTGGAGGGTGGGGAGACGGTTGTGAAGGGGAGGTTTGAGGATGTTCCGAGGACTTGGATGAAGTTGTTTGAGGGGGGGAATCAGGGGAAGTTGGTTACGGAGATTGAGTAAGCACAGACGCGAGTCTGTTTTGTTCTTCTAGCAATGTGGATAGTGAGCTGAGGTTTGAGGGTAGGGAACAATCTAGTCGAGCTCGGTTGTAGGTACGAATTTCTCGCTCCGCACGAGCTTTCGAATATTGATCCAAAATGCTTTAGAAGCTGTGTTATGTTCTCCATCGCCCCTTTTTGCTGCCCTTGTGTTGGTTAATGATCGAACGCATGTTCACTGTTACCCATGCTTAAGGTTCTTGGCTTGTGACAGAAAATACCCCCCTTCCGAAGTAGGGGGTCAAGCGAAAATTCTACCCATTGCTGTCACCGAAGATGCACATCAATAAACACATTCTCGTCTCGTGTTGACCTTGGTTCCGTCGTGTAACGAGAGCATTTTCAAGTTCCTCGAGCATTTGTCAAATGTGCAAGACATTAGACACCCGGTTTTTCTGGCAGTGTTCGAATGCACTATTGAGAACCGGAGCCGCTTACAGACTGTGCCTGCCTCCTGTTTCAGGGCCTATGATTTATCTACGCTTTGCCCAGCTTCCACATTTCCAGGTTGCTACTCATCTGTTCTCCCTAGGTTGAACGAAGAGTGACTGCAATGTTATATTGACATTGACTTCCGACCGCGAGATGGTCCCGTGGTGCTGTGGTGGCACATCCAGCAAAAATGAGGATGCGTCCGCATCTTCAACCCTCCGGGGATGTCGCCGCGTACACGTTGTCCGGCTGTAGCATCTGCAAAGGTGTCTGGAAGGCCCACGTTCAATTCGTGGCGGAACCAATGTTTTCTTTTTTGCACTCGCTATGGTACTTTATCCATGAGGCTTGTCCATCTTTTGTCGGGGTGGATCCTCACTCGGGTCTCTGTGATGAGACCACGCTTTCCATCGTTAGAAGTGCTGTCGTGGTGCTGTAGTACCAGGTACGCGACCTTGAAATCAAGCCCGATAGTAGCTTGCTCCGTGGAGCATTTCCTCACCTTCGTAGTACTCTTCGATCTTCCCCCTTGCCCTCTCATCTTGCTGTGAACACTCATAGTAACCCGGTCGGGCTCTTAGCCTTGAGCATCTCCTCACTTCGAGTTCGTAGCTCAGTGGTCAGAGCGTGTGGCCAAAATCACCGGGACCGCGGTAATGTCGAAGCATTGTTCACGCAATGCTTCACGAGATATTACGGCGGCCGGTGTCCACAAAGTCCTACGTTCGATTCGTAGCAGATTCAACACCTTCTTTTGCTTCTCAAGTATCGTTCTTCCATCTCTGCGCGTAGTTCGAAATTTTGCAGTCTTCCTTTTGCTCGAGCCTGTCGGTTCCAAGGAGCACTCACAGCGCCGGACGCCGTTCACTGCATCCGCCTCGTCCAGGCCCAACTGCACCTCTTGCTCTTGCCCCTCACCTTCAATGAGCCCTCATATTGATCATTCTTCGAGGCAACCTCAACAACATCCCGTCACTGCGACTTCGTAGCTCAGCGGTCAGAGCGTGTGGCCACAATCACTCGTGCGGGTTGTAGGTACCCCCCTATCACGAGCACGGGTGCCCACAAAGTCCTATGTTCGATTCATAGCGAGGTCAAATTCTTCTTTTGCTTGTTGCATTTGAAACTCATTCTCCGCGCTTGAAGTATTCTCTTTTTTGCTTCAAATCATTTTGCTTCCAGGATGTCGAAGAATCTTCATCCCTTACCGCATCAGTTAGTCTTCAGCGCCTCCAGCTCTTCATTTTACCCATCACGCTTCTTTGTACCCTCATATTACTGTTCAGACCACCCCTCACCTCAACATCAACATCATCACTACCACTTTGTGGCTACTGACCTCGTAGCTCAGCGGTTAGAGCGTGTGGCCACAATCACCAGACCGCGGTAACGTCGGAGCATTGTTTGCAAACAATGACTTCGCGCGACGTTACGGCGGTCGGTGCCCACAAAGTCCTAAGTTCAATTCTTAGCGAGGTCTCTTCTTTTTTGCGCTCGATACATCACCCTCAATGTCCATGGCGTGCAGTATGGGCACGCACGTCCATTCCCTCTTCCATGGACAACCAAAGGATCTCCGTTTTGCTCAAGTTCGTTTGCCTTGAGAAGCAGTTGCACCTGTCAGTCCTCAGCAACGTCGCCTCTACATCTTCATTTTGCCCACCACCTAACCCTGGACCGTCATATTGATCTTGAACCATTTCTCACCTCAACAACATCATCATCGACATCGCTTTGCGGGTCCTGACCTCGTAGCTCAGTGGTAGAGCATGTGGCCGCAATCATTGAGTTCGCGGCTCTGTCGAAGCATTGCTGCAGCAATGGTTCGAACATTGAAGCGGCGGGCACCACAATGTCCTACGTTCAATCCTTAGCGAGGTCTTCTCTTTTTTCGCTCGCCATTTCACCCTCAATGCTCTTGCCATGCAGTATTGATATGTCCGTACCATGACTTCGGTGATGCGTAGTTCTTTCTTTTTGATCTATTCATGTCGACTTGGCTCGTCAGTCTGCTAGTTGATGTGCACGAATACAATATATCAGTGCTTTTGCCAGAGTTGGGGGCAGAATAATACAAAATATACATTTCCTACCACAGTAATGCCCTTACCATCGTTCTCAGGTATTCTGCTTTCATAATGGTTTCGTCCCGTTGCGCCCGCTCCGCAAAAGATGCTTCCATCCATGTGTAAGTAGATCTTCCTTCATTCTTCCCGAGACTCTCAATGCTGCGACCATTCAATGGTGTTAAGATCCACACCTTCTTGCACCAATTCCCATAGCGGACTGAGCTCGCGCAAGAATGTCACTCGTTCCTTAACGGCCTTGAGCACGTAGTCGATCTCAGCGTCCGTAGTGAAACGTCCAATACCGAAACGAATCGAGCTGTGGGCAGACTCGTCGGAGTTTCCAAGTGCTCTCAGCACATACGATGGCTCAAGCGAAGCTGATGTGCATGCGGATCCAGAGCTGAGTGCGATATCCTTCAGGGCCATGAGCAATGACTCGCCTTCCACGTACGCAAAGGAGATGTTGACGCAGCCAGGGTATCGGCGTGAGGGGTCACCATTGAAAGAAGTGTGCTCCATAGCCAAGAGCCCTGACGAGAGTCGGTGGGAGAGCTCGCTGATGCGCTTGTGGTCATACTGCCAGATTGTCAGCTTTTGTTTGCATGACAATGCGGTAAAAGTCTAATGTATCATTGTCGAATCATAACCCCTGCTGTGTTACAGCATGAAGTGCGCCGGTCAAAGTGCGCTCAGAAAGCCATGCATGTATGAAGCATATAATCATGTTGAATGAAGCGGGTAAGAGGGATTGAATGCTTACCTCCATTTCTTCCTTGCATATTCTTGCTGCTTCGCCCATACCGATGATGAGAGGCGGCGCCAGCGTTCCAGAACGTAAACCTCTTTCCTGTCCTCCACCTGAAATAATGGGGTCAAGTCTCACACGCGGCCGTCGTCGCACGTAGCAAGCTCCGATTCCCTTGGGTCCATAAATCTTGTGCCCAGATATGGACATGAGATCGACGTTCATTTTATTGACATCGATAGGGATCTTGCCCACAGCTTGCGCTGCATCGGTGTGGAAGTAGATCTTCTTGCTCCGGCACAGCTTGCCAATTTGCTCCACGGGCTGCACCACGCCGATTTCATTGTTGACGGTCATAATCGACACCAGACACGTCTCCGGCCGCATAGCTTTTTCAAGCTCTTCCATGCTGACCAAGCCATTCGACTGCACTGGCAAGTATGTCACTTCAAAGCCTTCGTCTTGCAAATGCCGACAGCTGTCCAATACACATTTGTGCTCGGTCTGAGCAGTGATGATGTGGTTCTTCTTGCCACCCTTCTTGAAGAAGCGTGCCACGCCCTTTACGCTCATGTTGTTACTTTCGGTGGCACCACTGGTGAAGATAATCTCCTTTGCATCAGCCCCGATTAGGTCGGCAATGTGCTGGCGAGCATCTTCAACGGCTTTGTCCGTTTCCCAACCGTAGGCATGTGTTCGTGAATGAGGGTTGCCATACAGGCCGGTGTAGAACGGGAGCATGGCATCGAGCACTCGCGGATCGGTGGGTGTTGTCGCCTGGGCATCAAGATATATGGGCCGTGTTCCAGTATCCATGACAGAGGCGGTTTTCATTATCCCAGCGACTGGGCTCATGGCGGCGTCGGCGGAGATGTTGGTATCGGGCATGGTAGCATCCTTGGGCTTGATACCCGTCTCGGCGAGAAAGGCACGCTGATCCTGTCGAATGGTATTCTCGATATTGACGGTGGCGTTATGCGGTTTGGATTCGGAGACATAGTTTCTGCGCGACCTCGCAGCGATGCAGGCGCGGGGCACGAAGGACGCCTGCGTCGACGTCGAAGCCCGGCGCGCGCATTGGCGGAGGGCCTGGCGGGCAACGGTGGGGGCGATATTCGACATGGCCGGGGGTGGTGGGTTGATGGCGATGGCGAGTCTTCGATGCGCAATGGACTGGAGCTCCGCCAAAGTCAACGACGACAACAGATGGGCTGACTAAACATGCCGACTCTCCGACTGGCCGGCACGAGGCGCGGCGTGGCGTGGCGAGGATGGATGCGGCTGCCGTTGCGTCATGTCTCCCGAGCCCGCCCACGCACGCAGATGCAAGAGACGAACGACAGCTGCTGCTGCGAGCGTTCTGGGGCGCGTGTCGCACCGCGGATACTGGTGGAATTGGTCCTTGGGCCTGTGTCTCGCAGCAACCTGTCCATGCTGCGCCGCGAGCGTGACAGGCAAACACGCCGATCGCGCCCATCAACGAATCTTCGTCGCCGTTCTTGGCCATTGCTCCCGCTAAGCCTCATCATCGCGCGCATCTAACTCTCCGTCCTCCTCCACGGCCACCTCGGCCTCGCCTTCTTGACCTTCCACCTGCAATTGGCAGCTTGGGACGACACACACTGTATACTGCTCGCATTCCGACCGCGCAATACCGCCGCCATGAGTTGGAAAGGCTTTACCAAGGGCGCCGTTCGGGTACAATCTCACTACCTATTCACAGCTTCCACGACAGACCACGGCGGCTGACAGCTTCGACAGGCGCCCCAAATGGTGAAGCAGAAATTCAACATGGGTGAAATCACCAAAGACGCCATCTACATCGACGCCGAGCGCCGCTTTGCCGATCTAGAACGCGAAACGAAGAAGCTGCACGATGAGTCGAAGAAGTACTTTGATGCAATCAACGGCATGTTGGACCACCAGATCGAGTTCTCCAAAGCCTGCGCCGAGATATACCAACCCATATCGGGCCGAGCGAGTGATCCGGACTCGTACGTGATTGATGGCAACCCAGAGGGCATTCGCGCTTGCGAGGAGTATGAACAGATCGTGCAAGAGCTGAAGGCGAGTCTTGCGCCAGAGTTGGAGATGATCGAGACGCGGATCGTCAAGCCAGCAGATGAACTCATGGAAATTATCAAAGTGGTGCGAAAAGCATGTGTGAAGCGCGACCACAAGCAGATTGATTACGATCGGCACCAGGCAACCCTCAAAGCTCTCCAAGACAAGAAGGATAAGTCATTGAAAGACGAGAAGGCGCTATACAAGGCCGAGAACAACGTTGAAATGGCCACGCAAGAATACGAGTATTTCAACAACCTCATCAAGGAGGAGCTGCCACAACTCTTCCGGTTGGAGAAGGAATTCATCTTGCCGCTTTTCCAGAGCTTCTACTATATGCAACTCAATGTCTTCTACACATTGCACGAGAAAATGCAAAACATCGACATCGGCTACTTCAACCTGACGAAGAGCATCGAAGAATCGTTTGAGGAGAAGCGAGGTGACATCCAGCAGCAAGTGGAGGCACTGTCAATGGTGAAGTTCAAGACTACAGGCGGTCTGCGAAAACCTGCTGCTCTGAAGTACGGAAACCGTCTAGCCATCACAAACGGCAACGCCGAGCCCGAAAACCGCCGTCTCACCATCGATGGCGGCCACGCTCCACCAGCGTACAACGAGAAGCCAACCTCGACAGATCTTGTGCAACGAGCGAGCAGTACTGGCAGCAATTGGGCTTCTGCTGCTAAGGCGAAAGGCGCCCCTCCGCCACCCAAACCAAAGCCAGGACGTCTCAGTGCTGCTCCTGCCGTGGAAACCGTGACAGCGTTATACGATTACGATGCGCAAGCAGAAGGCGACCTCTCGTTCCGAACAGGCGAAGTCATCGAAATCGTCAGCAGAACAGACAACCAGAATGAATGGTGGACAGGCAAAATCGGTGTCAGGCAAGGGCAATTCCCAGGTAAGTTCTTCTTTGTCCACAGCAACATCGTCTAGTACTAATCAAATTCTGCATAGGAAATTATGTTCAACTCAACTCATAGGGAGGGTTTCGTCGTATTGGCATGATTTCACCGCCACTTACTCATCCCACTGGATATCAATGGAAAGGTTGATATCCGCGGGGATTGCATGGAGCAAGTCTTATTTTGTAGCTTGCTGAAATGTGCTGGAGACGAGAGAGTAATGTGTATAGGACTGAGCATATGTGAACTTCTGACACACCTAACTTGGGTTTTTAATGCCATCACGTCACGTTTTGAGGTGCAAATGGAAGCCTACGGCTGGGGAGACGTTTCGCAGAGAGCAGCCCAACAGCCCTGAACAAACACGAGGTTCACAGTAGTAACTCTGGTTCTGAATGGTCTGAATAAAACATTTACTTCCAATTCTCGCTGCACGCTGGGATATTTTTTGAGCAAAAAGTATTCGATTGCAAACACAACACCTGACTGGTCAACCTCTGTCGCCAACAAGCTCGTATCTGTGACTAATTTGGGTCAACAGGAAAAAGCGTTCTGCTGCCCTGCCTCGGTGAGAGAGTGGCTGATGCAGCCCCATTGCGCGGCCTTGCTGCCGGTGGGGGCGAGCCATCCTACTCCTCGCCTTCAAGTGGCGCCTCCTCGTCGTACTCCTCCTCTCCCTCGGAGACAGAGGCCTCCTGGTACTGCTGGTACTCGGACACCAAGTCGTTCATGTTGGACTCAGCCTCAGTGAACTCCATCTCGTCCATACCCTCGCCAGTGTACCAATGCAAAAAGGCCTTGCGCCTGAACATGGCAGTGAACTGGTCACCGATACGCTTGAAGAGCTCTTGGATCGAGGTGCTGTTTCCAACAAAGGTGGAAGACATCTTGAGGCCGCGTGGTGGAATAGAGCACAGTGCGGTCTGGATGTTGTTTGGAATCCACTCGACGAAGTAGGCAGTGTTCTTGTTCTGCACGTTGCGGATCTGGTCCTCAACTTCCTTCATGGAGACCTTGCCGCGGTAGATAGCCGAGCAAGTGAGGTAACGGCCGTTGCGGAAGTCGCTGGCGGCCATCATGTTCTTGGGGTCGAAGATTTGCTGGGTGAGCTCTGGAACGGTGACAGCACGGAAGGAGTGTGCGCCACGGCTGGTAAGTGGTGCGAAACCGACCATGAAGAAGTGGAGACGTGGGAATGGCACCATGTTCACGGCAAGCTTGCGCAGATCGCTGTTGAGCTGACCTGGGAAACGCAGGCAAGTTGTCACACCGGACATGACGGCGGAGACGAGGTGGTTCAAGTCGCCGTAAGATGGGTTGTTGAGCTTCAGAGTGCGCATGCAAATGTCGTAGAGCGCCTCGTTGTCGATACAGAAGGTCTCGTCGGAGTTCTCGACGAGCTGGTGGACGGACAGAGTGGCGTTGTATGGCTCAACGACGGTGTCGGACACCTTTGGAGATGGCATGACGGAAAATGTGGCCATCATGCGGTCTGGGAACTCCTCGCGGATCTTGCTGATGAGAAGGGTACCCATACCGGCACCAGTACCACCACCGAGGGAGTGGGTGATCTGGAAACCTTGGAGGCAGTCGCAGCCCTCGGCCTCGCGGCGGACGACATCGAGAACCTGGTCGACGAGCTCGGCACCCTCAGTGTAGTGACCCTTGGCCCAGTTGTTTCCGGCGCCGGACTGGCCGAAGACGAAGTTGTCTGGGCGGAAAAGCTGGCCGAATGGACCAGCGCGGACGGCATCCATGGTGCCTGGCTCCAAATCGACGAGGACGGCACGTGGGACATACTTGTTGCCGGAAGCCTGTGCAGTTCGCGTCAGCTCGAGTTCGAGCAGTTTGGTGCTCTGCTCAATGCGGGCGTACCTCGTTGAAGTAGACGTTCATGCGCTCGAGCTGGAGGTCAGACGTGCCATTGTACCTGCACGACGTCAGTCGCTGCCCCAACTATCCATTGCGATATTCTGCACATACACGCCGGAGCCGTCGAGGCCATGTTCACCGGAGATGGTCTGCCAGAATGCAGCACCTATTTGATTGCCCTTGGCGGTGTCAATTCCTACTCGATTCGTGTCGGAAGAGCGCGTCTACGTACACACTGGCCGGTTTGGAGATGGACCTGTCATCGAGACTCTGTTAGCACACTGCCGCAGGCGTTTGTTGTCGCGAGGGACGCGTGCCCCACGCGGTGGTGGGCATCAGGGGCGGTGAGGACTCACGATTTCACGCATGCCGGGAATTTTGGCGGTGCTGTGAGGGGTGTTGGTTTGGGTAAGGGTATGGAAGAGAGCTGGAGGGGTGACTCGAAGTCGTCGTGGGTTGCGGGGCGGGTACGCGGCTGCCTGTTGTTGCAGTTGCAGTGGATGAGGAGGAAGCAGGCGGCGGCGGTGGGTGTTTACCAGCAGTGGTGGGCCAGGATTTTAGAGCTGCGCGGCAAGAGCCAATCAGCAACGAGTACGCGGTGTCCCTGAGGCAGGAACAGACCACGACTTTCGCTTCCCGCTGGAGCTCCGCCGCTCCCATTCACTTCGCAGAAAACACACACTGCAGGCACGTCTCACTCCACGTGCCGCTATGCAGTCGTCAGCCATGGCATCGTTACGCCTCGCCGTGCCTCGCGCCGGCTTCTCGATGCATGCGCGACAATTGCAGCGACTGCGAACGCTGCCGCCAGTGCGATATGCGTCCAGCGAAAAACCTACGCCGCCGAAGCCGCGAGTGCTGGAGAAGCCCGACAAGTTTCGTCCGCCCTCACACCCGTCCCGCCTAAAGAGCAAGACCAGATACACATATGGCCCCGATCTCACTCAGGCTCAGAAGACGAGGCGCTATCCACACATGATGCCGCCTGAGGGAACCTTCCTGCACTGGTTCCTCACGAACCGTACTATCCACTTATGGATCTCATTGGTATGTGCACGCAAAAGGACGCTCCTCCTGCATGGCTAATGTCTTTCAGAGTATATTGATCTCACTGGTCTTGGGCATCTGGATCACTGATTTCTTGCACAACACTCCTTATCGCGATATGCTGCCTCCGCGAAGCATGTTCTTCTCCCATCCCATCGCGTACATTGGCCGTTGGATCGAGGCATACGACTTACATGTTGCTTACGTCTCCGCCCAGACAGCTGAAAAGCGAAAACAGAAGGTCGATGATGTGAGGAAGCGATCCGAATATCGCAAGGCGCACGGGTTGGATCAGGCAGAAGGAGGGCTTTTTGGAGGGTGGAGCGCAAAAGAGGAGGACGAAAGCATGGGACCTGCTCTGCAAGACAGCAATGGACAAACGACTGATCAAGCTTCGTCCGACCCTGCAATAATCGCAACACCTGGAACGGAAGAAACCTCGGCTGCGGACTCAGAACATGCCGAGGACACTTACATCGACTTTGAAGGCAAGAGGCAGCCTGTGAAGAAGAAGTGGTTCGGGATCTGGTAGTATTGCAACACGACAAAACTTCTCCGCTTGCTCGCGCTGTCTTGAAACCTCCTGTTCCTAGCTGCAGTCGCGAAGGAGCGTACTCATGCACCAGGACACTCGACAGCCATTCGCGTGAGTCCCCTTAAGAGAGCGGCTACGCTGTTGATGCAGCATGCAGCATCCTGAGGATCATTCACACAACCGCACATCAAGTACTCGCTTCAGTGCTATAGCCGATTCGCTGTTTCTCCGATTATACGAGGCAACGAATAGTCTACACCCGGAAAGAAGTACTAACAATCGCAGGTGACAGCGTTGAAAGCCAACTGCAAGGACCGAAGCCTCACTGTTTCATGCCATGGCTACGTGGAATACATGACATTGACTCTTTCATTCAGTCGAACGCTGAGCGTCGCATGCTGTTAGCCGGAGCCGCGAGACGTTGCTTCCGATTCTCCTCGGTTCGCCGCGATCCCCTAACGACTGCATCCGTTAATGGCCGAATCAAATCGGTTTCTGCGTAGGCACATGAAAGAAGACCATAGCCTGGCAACATTGACCTTTCTGACTGGACAAACCATCTGGTCAACATTCAATCGGCTGAAAAGGTGGATCGCACTCGAACATCACGGCTTTCGAAATGCGATCCGGGCTGAGTTGCCCGTGGATCCTGAGCACCAATCCGCCTCAAGACTTCTACATTCTCCCTAGGCCTCTGTTCGCATGCAGTCACGTACTACTGCGAGGCGACCCAGATGAGGCATGTTGATCGCACAGTTTTGATGCGAGTAGGGCAGTACGACTTTTCCACTGCATTCGGGTCGTGGACACACAGTACTTGGGAGCCACAGCAAGTACGTACGAATACCATCATTTATCATCTATTATACAATCCTCGAGGAGATCGTAGCGTCCCGTGGCAGGCGCGCTTAAGAGCACCGACCTTTCTGAGTCCTGTCCACGCATGTCTCTCCACTAGTTCCCGGATCTGTTGTTCTACCGGCATTGGTGCAAACGGAGAATGGTCGTAGCGACAAGAGAAGCAGTACGGTTCTTGCAGTCAAATCTGCGCATGGCTAATCATGCAATCGAAGTAGACAACAGACGCGACCGCTTAACCTGGATGTCAACAAAGTAGGAAAGCGTCCACTCTGATGATGGTGCTCAGCACAATCTACCTAGCGGCAGACGGCAACCTGACATGGGTACAGCCATCGCTATTCTGAACGAGTCTCCCGGGCACTCGTACGTGTTGGAAGACCTTTCTCGGTAAATTCGACATCTTGCCGAGACCGGCCGAGGCTCACGTTTATGGAGAGCAGAGACATGCTGGGGCCTGACGTTGTAGTAACAATTAGTGATGACTGAAAAGATCTCTCCGAGGTTTGTCGGTGTTTTGTCTGGCACTGCGATCGCAAAAACCTGTGAGGTCTCGCAGGTCTCTGCTGCATGCACAGGGGGTGTTGCCACGCAGATCCGGGGCCTGCAGGGATCCTGTCCCAAACTAGCCATCGCTCAATACGCCCGGCCTTTCTGCTCGCACCGATTTCTACGACTTGAGCACCCGCTCCATGACTTCCTGCTCTGTTGTTGTCGTCCGATGTTGAACACCCGTACTCTACAACGACGAAGACGAGATGGGTAACGCGGCATTCCTGTAACACACTCCCAAGAAGTACCTACAAGAGGACTACTGACTGACCTGCGACACTTATAGCTACGGTGACCGAGGAGATACGTTACTGGCAATTACCTGGACATGGTTCTCAATCGCAGCTGTTCTTTACGTCTTGCGAGCAGCCAGCGCTGCACGACAGAAAGCGGACGGCAATTTTTGCGGCATAAGATGGGACTTTGTGTGGGTCACGGTAGCTGTGGCGATGGCGTTGACCGCACAAATCATCTACACCGTCTCCTACGAGTTTGCTGCACACGGAAACCAAGGCCTCAAGACAGTCGCTCAAGTCATCTTCTATGGCACGATTGCTAGCTGTACAGCCATGACATCCTCGGTTTTTGGTCGTTTCGCCGTGGTAGCCTTACTACTGCAGCTCCAGGGTCCAACGTATCCAAAAGGAAGAATCGTACTTTGGTTCATAGCCATATCTCAATTCATCGTGAATGGCATTCAAGTAGGCCTCACAGTCAACCAGTGTAATCCGGCCAGCAGACTTTGGAACATCATGGAGCCTGGAACGTGCCAATTGATCCTCGTCACAAGGAAGATGGGCTTCTTTAGTGGCGCATACGGCGCCTTTTGCGATTTGTCGCTGGCATTTTATCCAGTGGCTCTGATCATTGGCCCACTGCAACAAATCAATCCAAAGTTGAAAGCGGCAATTTGCATCGTTATGGCGGGCGGAGCAATCGCAGGAATCGCCGGCATCGTGAAAACGGTCCAGATTGCGAATTTGCTATATGTCCAATACGATTATGCGACTATCGTCATTTGGATACTCACCGAAACCTGGTTCATCATTATCTTTGGATCAATCACAACGACCAGGCCGATATTCGTGGCAATCGGACGACACATCAAGCTCTTTGGAAGTGGGTTCTGGACGTCGACCAAGAAGCTCAGCAACAAAGACAAGACTGACTCTGTCGAAATGTCGCGACCATGTGTGCATGTGCATACTGAAGACGAGTGCAAGATCCCCACTTCGAAGATCAAGGATGAACACGACCTGAGCGACGATGAGATGGCATTCCATGACAGTTATTCCCGCCATCCGTCATACGATCACAGTCCAGCCTGAAAGAGCGCCACTCTTGCATCTCACACACAGGGGTGAAATCTCAAGTCCCGAAGAATACCCTTGCCTATCTGCGCACGTGCGTCACGCCAAGCACTTATGCTGCCCGGCAATCGTATGGCCTTTCTAGTTGTCATGAAAGATGATAACTTGATTGCGCAGCAGTCAGAGAGCTCCGTGAGCTTTATCTGCCACGCTGTGGCTAATCGCGGGGAGAATGGAGTATAAAAGAAAGTGCTTCGAGAATGCTAGTCATGGGCAATCGACAGGGACCACCATTCGTGATCGACCAGGCTGAGATCGCATCTGGATCACTGAAGGTTGGAAAGATCGACCCTTGACCGTCGCATCCATGGCCGGCACCTCAAGGCTCCTGCTTACTCTGGCAACTACGCTGCTCGCGACAGGGTTTCCACTTTCTAATCTCGCCGAGCGAGCTGTCGCGTACGACTTCTCATCATCGGTCAATTCCAGCCTGCCAAATGTAACGATTTTCGCAACTGGTGGCACGATCGCCAGCCAAGGAACTTCGAATACCCAAACTGTCGGATACTCCGTGGGCCTAGGAGTTCAAGAACTTGTAGACGCAGTACCCGAGCTCCTCAACATATCCAACGTCAACGGGTTCCAGGTATCGAATGTCGGATCTGGTAGCATTAACTCAACCATTCTTCTCACCCTGGCTGAGACAATCACGGCTGAACTGAGCAAGCCGGAGATATTCGGAGTTGTGGTCACTCATGGCACCGACTCATTGGAGGAGACTGCTTTCTTCCTCGATCTGGTCATCGACTCACCGGAACCCGTCGTGGTAGTGGGAGCGATGAGACCCGCGACTGCGCTGAGTGCTGATGGGCCTCTGAATCTCTATCAAGCTGTGACACTAGCAACATCTGCCAACGCCATGGGTCGCGGCGCGATGATTTCGCTCAACGATCGCATCGGATCAGCCTTTTATACGACGAAGAATAATGCCAACTCCCTCGACACTTTCTTCTCCACAGAAGCTGGACAACTTGGATTCTTCATCAACCAGGTTCCTTATTTTCACTATGCTCCATCGAGACCAATCGGGCGAAAGCACTTCAACATCTCCGGCCTGGACACATTGCCACAGGTTGATGTTCTATACGCTCATCAAGAGATGGATCCTGACCTAGCGTCGTTGGCAGTGGCAGGAGGTGCTGAAGGACTGGTCTTCGCCGGTATGGGCGCTGGCTCGCTCTCCGGAGCTGCTGGCGAAGCTGCCGAGGCTGTCTTCAATGCCACGCAAGTACCCATCATCGCAAGTCACAGAAGCTCAGACGGCTTCGTGCCGGCGGATGAAGATGACTACTTCATTGGCAGTGGATTCTATAATCCGCAGAAGGCGCGCGTGCTGCTTCGTCTTGCTTTGGCGAAGGATTATAGTTTGAATGAGATCAGAGACCTGTTTGCTCTGAGTTATCCGAAGCCATAGTCAAACGATTGTAAGAAAGACATTTTCGATGAACATGAGCGCTCTACTTTTGTCTAGACCTGATCGCCGCTGTATGTCTATCCCTTGGTGTATGTAGCCAAAAGCCGAAGTACGTTCGTGGGTCATCATGTCCTCTCAACGACTGTAGTCGATGCCGCCCACGTCGTGGCCAGTGATTATGTCTTTGATGCACATATCATCCATCATCACCATTTTCTTCTCGTATGGCCATTGCCACTTCTGCTTCATGTATCCAAGCTGCCGTCAAATCCTGCCAGACGCACAGAGACTCCGAGTCGAGTCGAGTCGAGTCGAAAGCGCCATCTAGTCCCGGCAAATCGTATCACACTTCTTGCAGATATCCAACATGACGTTCACAGCCTCCATATTAATCAACTCCGAATAAGCTTCCAAAAACGTGATGATGTCCTGGCCGTTCATCCTCCTCGGCGTACCAACTCTCTTTGCCAATTTGTCAACCTCGCAGCGACAGGGCTCAACGTACTTGGATTTCAGCTTCGCCATGCCGGGCATGTAGACTTGTCTGTCGTAGGGTTTCCGCTTCAGCACGACACGACGGTTCTGGAGGTCGAGTGTTACGCTGAAACTAATTTCGACTGGGCGTTTCATATCGCCGATTTGGATTGAGCGGCAGACTTGGACGTGGTTGAATTTCTTGAGGAGGCGACCGAGTTGGTCGTGGAAAGCTTCGATCGAACGGAGTTGGAGGGTGGCGTTTGTAAAGAGGAAGGTGTTTTCGAGGTAGTAGATCTCGGAAACTTCTCTGCGGATTTCTTTGCTGACGTAGAGGAGGGCTGGGCCGCCTTTGCGAAGGTCGTGTTGTTGAGAGCTAAAAGGGGTAAGGTCAGCCAGGGCTCGAGGGGCCGGTGAGTGAATGAATGCCTACTTGAGTTCGATTTGCTTTGGGTCAGGTTTCTTCACGTTGGTTCGCTTCGAGGACAGGGCACTCGAGCTGCTACAGACTATCGTGATAGGACCGCGGCGACGCAACGCCAAGCGATACACGTAGTTGCGCAGCTCCCCCGGAAGGTCGAGGAAAGTTGCCCTTGGTGCAGTATTAGGTTGGGGCGATGTCGAAGTTTGTCTGAGTGAAGGGCTCGTCAGCCGTGGTTGCGGTGGCGGTGGCGCCAACATATCTGCTCTTGCGCAAGGCCTCATAACGACGCATGAAAGTCGACCGGGTGGTGATGTTGGAGAAGGAGAAAGACGTGGAGGGAGGGGAGAGACTTCAATTGACCACCGAATGAGTCGGCTACATGCGGGAGCTGTACTTGACAATAGGTGGATCCCTGCAGCAGCTTACCATTGTGATGTGTGCATATGTGCTTCGATGTTCACTTGACAAAGTGAGCAGCTAGCGCCAGCTCTAAACCTGCCGACAAGGACATCAAAGTCGCGCGGAGGCTTACGACGACATCTATCTTGCGCGCTTCTGGTGCTGTACTGTTATAGTGTCGTAGGGGAACTAGCACGTCCGACATTCCACATGCCTTCACTTCGCGTGCTGTAGATTGTGCTCCTGTGCTCCCTTTTTTTCAAGGCTGCCGTTCGCGCTACTGCACCTCTGCTGAATTCACATGGTTGTCCCGCAGCCCCACATTCACATTGACACTGTCAACTGAAGTGTGTCGATGCCGAGAACCGAGGGCACGGGCTTCAGCTGCTGTGCATGAGAGTAGTAGCTCAAGCGGCTTGAGAGTCCATTGGTAGCTGCAAAAATGGCGTTCCACGAGTGTCTTGGGCGAAGCCCAACCCGCTGTGATGACTAGCTGCGACTTCAGCCGTCATTCGAACAGATCTGCGTCAGGAGGCCGTCGAATTGAAGTGACGGATTGCCCGTTGGCGCGCGTGCCAGATAGCCAACAGTCTAAGGGTCTTCGCAGCGGTTTGTCTGTGCTGCACTCAGCAGACATCGACCCTTGGCGCCGGCGCAGCTGGTGTGGCCCGGTTGAGCAAGGCTGAAGGTGAGAGTCCTTCTTGTCCCTAGATGATCATGAGCCGACTTCTGCGGCTTTGGGAGCCTCCACGATGTCGGCAACAGCATATTCGAGTTGCTGCACGGAGTCGCGTCTCTGATCCCGTGGCAATCTAGCTTCTTGGATAAGTCTCCGCAGCCCCTTCACCATGCCTTCGCGTTCTGCAGGCTCGGCGTCTGCACTCCCTGCCCATCGAATCTTGCAGTCGGGATCGACCAGATACACATAACCCACTTTCTCGTTCAGCAGCCCTATCGACTCCTTCATGATTTCACTCACACCTCGTCGCACCATGAAGTATCTGTGCTGCTCGTCCTGAGAGAGCTGCCGCCGTAGGTTGCTCCGGAAGGCCTGCAAAAGCCACCACCGCAATGTATTCTCCTCATGATTGATCCACACCCTCTGTGCTACATCTTTATTTTCCCTGAGGACCTCGTAGAGCTCCGGGTTTCGCTCCTCGCTCACAAACGTATCGACTTGCGCCTGTGCCCACGTGCTGGAGACAATGCTCACAACGCTGACCTTGCCCTCCATGACCTCGCAAGTGTCCCTGCCCAAGCCTTTGTAACCATCCTTTCGCCAGCCTCCTGTCTCATCTTTGATATGTTCTGCTTCTTTACTAAGCGGTTTGCCGAAGAAGTTCGGGAACCATAAGCTGAGGTCTGCTCGGAATAATCTTTCATTGGCTTTGAAGATCTTCCCGCGATGAAAGCGGAGATTGCTCCAGTCCCGGAAGTAGGGTTTGCTAATTTGTTTAGTCATCGTTCGTCGCCGCTCCATGTGCTTGTCGAAATCCACGAAGTCATCTCGACGCTGGCTCAATGTACGGTTGTCGAGGCCCATATTCTCGCCTGGCTGCGGCGAGCTGGACATACCAATGGGCCGCATGAGGGGTTGAGGGATGTGTTCCGCATCGTCGTCTGATTTGGCTCGCTTTCGAAAGCCAGGCTGGTAATCGGCGGCGATGCGAGCGGGAATCTGGGGTGAGGGCGGTTGTGGACGAGGCCGCGGTGGAGGGGGTTGTTTGGAGGCAGTCGGCGGTGTAGAGTAGCATCTCCGCCCGTCAGACAGCGCTATGCTGCGCAATGTACGGAGGCACCGCAAAGATGGGACTCCCTTCGGCGCCATTGTTTTTCTCTCTGCAGCTTGACCTGCTCACGGTCTGAACTGAATTCGCCAAGACATTGAACGGGCAAGCATGTTCGGGGATGACCCACTCCACTCCGCAACTTTCATTCCGGCCGACATTCGCACATCACCTCACCTCACCCCACCCTTCCACACTTTGCCTCACGTCAGACTCCGACCTGTGGCATCATTCACCAAGCGTATTCAGCCGCATGACGGTGACTATCTAAGGCAAGCCGACTCTGCGGTCGTAGTGGGCGCTGCTAGCTGTCGCGAGCATTGACTGGGGTTGAGTAGAGTGAATCTTTTATGCAGCCTCACACGTGGTTGTTCTTGCTAATCTGGCAGATCCTGCGATATGCCGAGACCATTCACTCCTGAGGCCTTGCGATCACAGTTTGCTTGTAAGATGGTTGACCAACAAGAATCTATGAAGTCAATTTGCCACACTCTGGTGGTCCACTTAAACGAAACCCGAGTGTTCGCAAGCTTCTCGGCTGCCACTACACCTGGGCTGGCGACACGTCGGTCCGCTAAAGCATATCTGACAACGAAAGCATGACCTGAATGTGCCCGTATTCCAGAAAGGCGCACAAGAAGCCTTGGCCCCAGTACATGGTTCAGATCCGCTTCACTTCGAGGACGAGCAAGACTGCCAAAGTCGTCCTATGCGAGCGATTGGACACCTCTCCTGCTTGCTTTGGGTCATGCGATCTTGCTGTTAAACTTGGGACTTCTGCCCTCGGGATTGAGCTCCAGAGCGCGTTACAGTAGACCCTCTTTTGACAAGGGTTTGGCCGAGATCTCGTTTCTGTTCTTCAGTCTTATTTCCCGGCCGCACGTCCAAAGCCTGTTGGACCCCTTTCATTGCCTGGTAAACGGTATGCCTGCATACCATCATGCCATCATGAAGGGGCGCTTCCAGGCACGCTTCCGGTACATTTGTCTGGCGCGCGTACCATCGCGACGGCATAATGTTGATAGCGGCTACATCGTGTCAACAACGATCTCATGTCGACCGGCGCACTCCTCAACACACTGCGGCTGTTATTCTGGCCTGCGTCGACGCAGTGGCGGTGTGAGTCGACAATACGCCCGGCGTCCGTGTGATGCGACCACCAAAGTCAAGGATCTCCGTGAATGGCCGTCCCAGCGACTATGGTCCGAGACAGTCTCAGCGGAGGCCTGTGTGGTCATGTGTGGCCCCTTTCGTCTGCTAAAACCGATGCGGCTCAAAGGTTGTTAAAGGACCCTGCGCATGCATCTACTGCGTGCTTACTCTCCAACCTCGTACCGTGGTCCTTCCAGAAGCGCGGTTCTGAGCTTTGACTGGTCCACTGGACTGCCTCATTGAGCACTGCGGACAACCTTGCTGTCTTATTGCGACACGACCCTGGACTGACGTACCTGAATCTGGCGGTTTCGGACATCTCGTCCTGTGATATGGCGACATGCCACTGCTTTCTGGCTCAGTGGCCCACCAGTGCGTAATGCAAGTCATTTTTTGTGGAGTCCACTTTCGGGCATGCCGTCATGCAACAACCGGTACGAGTGGTGCTTTTCGTCGCGCCGTGGCAGAAATTTGGGACAACAGATACTGCGTAATGTTGAGACGCTACGAATCCACGGTTCGGAGGGCTCTTGGGGGCTGGAGATATGCTTCGTGGTGTTGAGAATGTCTCGCGAGGCGCAGGAGGACTCCGAGTGCGAAGGAGGAGGTTTCTTGGCAGAGGACTTCGGCAGTGGCATCAAGGTTTATTCACATGTGAATAAGGTGAAAGCAGAGTGCAGAAGCGATCTGCAGTAGTTTGTTATAGTGCAAGGACGATTTCCAAGAGCTCAGAAAAGATCGACACTCCGTCATCTAGCTAGAGCAGCAAAACTAGCATAGCGCATAGCGGTAGCTTTTGGGCATTTTCAACGATCCTGAAGTGATAATCACGTACCTCTCGAGCTCCGCAATGCGTTGATGCTGTCGAAATGCAATGTCCGATATGACGGCGTGTGTTTGGAAGGATACCGGTATATCTCCTTAGGTGCTAAAATCGGACTCCGGCTATGGGTCCGCCCTTCACACAACGGAACTGTTACAGGAGCACACTAGAGATCATTCACTCGGGCTATAAAAGAGGCATAGTAGTGGCACAATGTCGAACATCACAGAACAACCCAACAGCACTACACCGAAAGCCTACACAGATCGGCCGTGGTGTCAGAGAAGCAACAGGAACATCCAAAGCAGCAGAAGCAACAGCGAATACCACAGCAACAATACACAGCAGAGGCCCATACTTGTTCCCGTTATATCTAGAGACACACACATCAACAACAGCAACGATGTTCCGACCAACATACGACTCAGAGGAGGAAGCCAACTACCATCTGCCTCGAATCCTCATGTTCCACGGAGGTGGCACAAACTCACGAATCTTCCGTGCACAAACCCGCGTACTTCGCCGACTACTACGCCCATATTTCCGCTTCGTTTTTGTAGAGGCTCCATATGTATCATACCCTGGCTCAGACGTTGTCAAAGTATTCCAAGACATGGGTCCTTTCAAGGGTTGGCTACGATGGCGGGAGGAGGATTGCTACAGAGACCATGTGGAAGCCACCCAGCGGATACACGATGCTATCGAAGCTGCAATGGTTGAAGACGATATGCGTGGTGGTGAGGGGGAATGGGTTGGAGTTCTTGGCTTCAGCCAGGGTGCCAAGCTAGCCGCCTCCCTACTCTACACACAACAATACCAAGCCGAAGTTCTTGGAAAGCCTTCACAATGGCCGCGGTTCAAATTTGGCATTTTATTACAAGGCCGCGCTCCATTTGTGTGGCTTGATGCGGAGGAGGAAGTTCCCACAGGATTGGTTGATGCAACGGCTCTGAGCACTGCAGATTATTCAAATTTGGCACCGATTCCTCAGGGGAGGAAGCTGCACATTCCTACGCTGCATGTGCATGGACTGCAGGACCCGAATATTCAGCTCCATCGGGCACTGCTGAAGAACAACTGTGATGGCAAGACAGCGCGATCATTAGAGTTGGATGTGGCCCACAGAGTCCCAATCAAGTCTGCAGATTGCACAGCACTAGCACAGGAAGTGCTTGCCATAGCCAGAAAGTCCAATGCCATATGATGATACCCTGCAGCCCGGTCTCACTGTTCCTCATAGTGTCTTCTTAGTCCAAATGACGTCTCCGAGCCGTAGTCGCGCCTTTGTAGTCAGCACAATGTGCCTTGGATTGCCCTGGCGGACCAAACACCAGGTTCGCGTGGTGGATCTAGGTTAACGGCTGTCAAACGGGATGACCTTGCGGCAATCTCGCGTGTAGTCGCGTGGCGCTCGTCATTGTCGCACATTTTGGGCCGACTGCCCCATGGACCGCGTCTATTGCGCGGTTATTCATTAGATAGTGGGTTGGCGAAAGAGGAGATGAGGTGAGACTCCGGAGAGCCAGGCCCCCAGGCAGAAATCTTGGCAAAAATTGTTCGCTCCGTCTTCGCGACTTCACTTCACATCAACTTCCGCATCAAAAGCAATCATTGCGACGTTGACCATCGCCACCCGCTCCATCACCGCGAGCATGTACCCGGTAGACACTCTGCGCGTCTTCTCTGCTATTGAGAGTGCGCTCCGACCAAGCTGTTCTATCTCGTGGTCCTGGTCCACCTGTATCACCTCAGCCAACCACTTTCGGCGGCCGATTGTCACGCCAGTCCCGCTTTAAAAGATCTGCCACCCTCGCGGACATGCGAATTCCTTCAACTATCTCTGATGGAGCAATGGCCCAAGCTCGCAGTTAAATTGTGGTCCGGATTGCTGACATGCTTGCGGTTTGTTCAAGCAGCCGCCACACACATTGCTGTTCATCTCCATTGGCATGTCTGCAGGTAGCATTGCTCGCAGCAGCCCTGGTAACGCCTGGTGCAGTCATGAACTATCGTTGACACGTATTGACGCAAGCGAATCGACCCATAGCTGCTGGCTGGACTGCCATTGGCCGTTCGGTACAGCGCTGTCTTCACGATACCTGTCTGTGCATTGGCACTCGTCTTGAGTGGCCTGTCTGCTCTCTCATCGGTCCATGCGACGAGCCTGTAGCACAAAAGTATGACTGATGATGAGTTGGCTGACGTATTTATGAAGGCCATTTTCTGTGTCGAGTTTTCTGCCTCAAATTCCGTGCAGTACTGGCGACTGCTGGTTTTATCTCTTGCGGGGCGGCCATGGAAACTGTTCCATCTCTGGTAGCATTTGGAGCACTGGCACCTTGGCCTACCTTAAATTGGCAGGTCCGACTCAGGGCCACTCTGAAAGAGAACCGAGCACTGGCACCAATCGTCGCCGCTGTCCTCGAGCTTCCTTCGCTATGGGAAGTGTTGCGTGGAAATGATAAAGATCTGGACCAATCTTTCGGCAAAGCCGCTGCAGAAGACTTGACGAAATGGTTGGTGGAGGATACCTACGTGCACCGGTCCCAGGAAAACCGCAACGCCATTACGATGCCCATCACTGTTATCTCACATATAGTTCAGTACCTGGAATTTCTGCGGCAAAGCGACAACGCCGTTGACCACGCTTCGTTGCTGGAGCACGTCGCCGAGCGAGGTGGCATTCAAGGCTTCTGTGCTGGACTTCTCAGCGCTCTGGCAGTGGCCAGCGCAAGCCACGAATCAGATGTTGGGCTGTATGCCGAGAGCTCGATTCGACTTGCCTTTTGCGCTGGAGTATATGTCGATCTGGACCAGGAACGCTCCACGGGGTTCACCAAGCTTGCTGTACGATGGCCGCGAGGGACGCTATGCTCCACGATTGAGCAAGTACTGGCAAAATTTTCGGAGGTAAGCATCATGTGCTCTGGGACGTGGACGATTGCTAATGTGCTGCCAGACGTATATTAGCGTGCTGAGAGATGAGAGAGATGCCACCATTACGTGCCCGGAACCAGCACTCAAGCCATTGCAAGAAGCTTTGGCTCGCGAGGGAGTTTCCACTCGTGACACTGGCTCACTTGGCCGTTACCATCATGAAGCATACAAAGGAATACCCGAACGCATTCTGAAAGTCTGCGGCCCACATCTTGAGCCCGCTTTCACCAATGTCAGCCTCGTACTTTCTAACACAGATGGGACGCCGTTCCAGGAGAACAACGTTGTCATCATGGCGCTACGTAGCCTGTTAGAGGATCAAGCGAATTGGCACGATACCATGTCGAAAGCTGCTGCCACTCTCACTGCAGCAGATTCTGGATCGTACGTACTGGGAATAGGCATGGACGCAATACCACAGTCGGTGGCAAGACGGGCACATACTCGCAAAATGGCCACCAACACCGCTGAACTTACGGATGTAATGCCGCCAAGGACACACCGGGCATCAATATCATTCACACCCTCGATCAACGGCGATAACCCAAAACACGCCATCGCTGTTACTGGCATGGCTTGTAAATTTCCGGGTGCCGATTCCGTGGACGAGTTCTGGAGTCTTCTTCTTGAGAAAAGGTCCACGTTGTCAAAGATGCCGGCAGAGCGCTTCAAAGCAGGGACTTCATCAAGATCTAATGATGACATCAAATTTTGGGGTAACTTCATCTCGGACATCGATGCTTGGGACAACAAGTTTTTCAGGAAATCTGCCAGAGAAGCCCTCTCGACTGATCCGCAGCAGCGGCACCTTCTGCAGGTCACATATCAGGCTCTACAGGACTCTGGCTACTTTTCTAATGCCTCACAACCCCGAGACATTGGTGCCTACATAGGAGCCTGCTCTTCCGATTACGACTTCAACGTAGCCTCACATCCACCCACTGCATATTCTACCATCGGGACCCTTCGAGCGTTCTTGAGTGGCAAGATTTCGCATTATTTTGGGTGGTCTGGGCCGTCTCTGACTTTCGACACAGCTTGCTCTTCATCCGCTGTTGCAATACACACAGCCTGTAAAGCTCTTCAGAGCGACGAATGCTCACAAGCTATTGCCGGCGGCGCGACCCTCTTCAGCAGCCCGTACCTGTATGAGAATCTGGCAGCTGCTCATTTCCTTAGCCCGAGTGGTGCAACGAAGCCTTTCGATGCAGGTGCAGATGGCTACTGTCGCGGCGAAGGCGTAGGTGTCGTGGTGCTGAAGAGATTGGATGATGCGATTGCAGACGGAGATGCAATACGTGGTCTGATCATTGGCTCAGCTGTCAACCAGAACAGCAACTGCGTGCCCATAACAGTGCCGCACTCGGAATCTCAAGCCTCACTGTATCGCAAGGTAGCCAAACAAGCGGGCCTAGACCCTCACAGTATCGACTTTGTTGAGGCACACGGGACTGGGACACCGGTGGGCGACCCCATAGAGATGGAAAGCATCCGGGAAGCTTTCGCTAGCGCCACTCACAGAAGCTCGCCGTTATTCGTGTCTTCGGTCAAAGGTGCGATCGGTCATCTAGAGGGCGCTTCCGGAGTTGCAGCGCTCATCAAGGCCATCTTGCAGCTGGAGCATAGAGAAGTGGTCCCACAAGCATCGTTCACTACACAGAACCCACGCATTCCACCGCTTGAACCGAACCACATACATATACCGACTTCAGCACAGAAGTTTGGCCAGCAGCGTCTGACCGCTTGCGTAAATAACTACGGCGCAGCTGGTAGCAATGCTACTCTAATGCTGTCGGAGGCGCCACGTCGCCAACCTGGATCTCCGAGTCCTGGAATTCCGAAGAGGTATCCTATCATGCTATCCGCAGCATCCTCGGGTAGCTTGGTTGCATATTGCAAAGCGTTGGACACGTTTCTACACTCGTGGCGTGGGTCTCATGCACCTGCTGAACATTCCAAGCTTGTGCCCAATCTGGCATACAGCCTTTCGAGGTGTCAAGATCAATCGCAAACAAATGTCCTCGCCTTTACAACTTCATCCACAGATCTTGGCGAGCTACAGACCCAGCTGCAGAAGCAAACGGTAGAATGCAACACCATCACAGAAGTGCGACAGCAGCCTCCGCTAGTTCTGTGCTTCGGAGGCCAAGGGGCCGATTCCATTGCGCTGGACCGCCGAGTCTGGGAGTCTTCGACTATACTACGCCATCACTTGGACCGTTGCCATGATTTACTGCTTGAAATGGGCTATCCGGGCATCTACCCATACATATTCCAAATAGAGCCCGTCACGGACGCCATTGCGCACAATTCGATCCTGTTTGCAATGCAATATGCCAGCGCCCAGTCATGGATCGATGCGGGCCTGCAAGTTGATTGTCTGGTGGGACATAGCCTTGGCCAACTTACCGCTCTGAGTGTTTCTGGCATCCTGACACTTCGAGATGGTCTCAAGTTCGTCGTTGGTAGAGCCGCCTTGATGGTACAGCGATGGGGTCCAGAGCCTGGCTCAATGGTCGTGCTAGATGCGGATGAGGAAAAGACTTGTCAGATGACTTCAGCTCTCAGCAAAGACAATCCTCAGCATCAATACGAAATCGCCTGCTACAATGGCCCAAAATGTCATGTGGTGGTTAGTGACCGGATGTCTGCTGCAGCCTTGATCGACGAGGCCAAGAAAATTGGCATGCGGCACAAAGCACTCGATGTGAAGTATGGTTTCCACTCGCGCTTCACAGACGACCTTTATCCCGAGCTAGATCAGCTCGCAGCTACACTTGAGATCCACAAACCAAAGATCGCTCTCGAAAGCTGTACCAAGAATAGTAGCTGGGATGCACCAACCTCCAAACTCATAGCAGCTCACACACGGGACCCAGTATACTTCAAGCAAGCTGTACAGCGCGTGAGCGAGCGGCTAGGTCCTTGTACCTGGCTCGAAGCTGGCACTAACTCTACAGTCATCGGTCTTGTAGCACGAATCGTGGGCGTCTCGAGCGACGTTCCAAACAAGTTCTTGCCTGTTGCATTGAACAAGCCAAATTCTCTCGAAAGTCTGGCAGATACCACGGTTGACTTATGGAAGCGTGGTCATAAGTTGCAATTCTGGAACTTCCACCGCTCGCAGCGGGCAGATTACGATGTGCTGAGGCTACCACCGTATCAGTTCGAGAAAAATAGGCACTGGCTGGAGCTTGTGATCCCAGCGCCAGCGGAAACTCTTTCGCAATTCAAGGCACAGCTATCTTCGCCCCAATTGCCAGCAACCCTCATCAGCTTGACCAAATCCGATTGGCAAGGTCATCGTTTCGCCATTAATCCTTGTAGTCCAGAGTTCGAGATCCTGGCCAAAGGACACAATGTTTTGGGTAAGCGTTCTTGTCCTCCCTCAATTTATGTCGACCTTGCAGCACGCGCTGCGTGTCATGTCAGACGTGACAACCAAGACCAGGTGTTGCCTGAGGTCACGGGACTTCAGGTCGGTCCAGCGATGAGTCTGAATGCAGAAGGCAGCATCGAGCTCCTACTTCAGCCCTTCGGAGCTGATTGGAAGTTCTCGCTCAAGACCATTCTCCCTGACAGCAAATACATCGAGCACGCTTCAGGCATCGTGGGCTTGCAAACCAAGAGTGCTGCCATGGACGCCGACTTTATACGCTTTGAAAGACTTGCAAATCGCGATCTCATCACCACTCTGCTTCGAGATTCCGAAGAGTCCCTTTCAGGATCGATGGTGTATAAAGTTTTGTCATCACTTGTGGACTACGCTGAGTTTTACCGCGGAGTTCGCCATGTCTGCGCACGGGGTCATCAAGTTGCTGGGAAAGTCGTCCTGCCCAAGGAGCTTGCGCATTGCTTGTACGAGGGCAGCATTGTCAATTCTGCGCTCCTCAACTATTTCACACAGGTTGCGGGCATATATGCCAACTTCATGTGCAATCGACCAGAAGGACATATCTCCAAATTGTCCAGCGTCGATGTAATTCGCACAGGCCCCAGTTTCCAGCCACTGAACGCAAGTAGCTTCTCCGAAGCTGCCTACGAAGTGCTTGTGTACGCTTCTCCTGGTGCTCAAGAATTCGCCAACGACATTTTCGTCTATGATGCGGCTACTGGCAGGCTTGTGCTTTATATCCTGGGCGCCGTTTTTAAGAGCTTGGAGCTAGCACCGACATCAACAGCACATGCTGCTGCTCATTCGCTGGAGCCCACAAGCACAATGACAAGATCGCACAATCCAGAAGCGCCTTCCCCAGTTGGAAAGGGTGCCCTCACATTGAATGATTCTGTTCAAAGAAAGCACGTCCCTCCTATCTCTACGGGCCCGAGTCATGCAGCGAGAGACACCAAAGGTGCTATCCATGCACGAATGTGTGATATATTGCAAGAACTTGCAGACATTCGACCCGCAGATGTCACAGGAAGTGCCACTTTCGACGGCCTTGGAATTGATTCGCTGATGATCATGGAGATCGTCGGTGAACTCGCAAAAGCATTCAGCCTGGAATTGTACCTCGACGATGTGGTGGAACTCGAGAATATGGACGCACTACTTGCGTACTTGGAAAAGAGAGGCTGTGGAAGTGGCAACGCTGAGGCTTTCGAGTCTGATACTCGCCGCCAGAGCGAAACCTCTTCAACAGAGCTACCCCCACGCACTTCTCGTGCCTTGTCATATGGTTCGATAGCCACACCTCTTACTCCAGCTTCTGAGATTGCGTGGCAGAGTGGCGACCTGCCATCTCGTCTCTCCGCATTGGTCTGCGCATATCTCGATCTCGAAACTGAGCTGCATGGCCCAGAGAATTTGGCCGATCTTGGCTTTGACTCCCTAGTTGCGATTGAGATCACAAGCGATATCAGAAGACAATTCTCTCTGGTGGTTGATCTGGAGGATCTTGATGACCGGTCGACTTTCGCGGATCTTGTGCGTCTTGTCACTGGGGAGAAGATGCCATGCATGCCAGCAAAGGCAGACACTACAGAATTCAAGGGTCTTCCAGCTGTTCCCCAGAACAATGCATCACATTCAGTACATGCTCCGGAGCCGCGGAACGATGTCGCAGCCTCAACACTTTTCGATAATGTCAGACTAAAGTTTGATACGTATGCAGAGCAGACTGGATTCCAAGGGTTCTGGACACAAGTACATCCTCTCCAGAGTCAACTAGTTGTGGCGTATGTGGTCGAGGCACTGGAAAAGCTCGGATGGGACCTAAAAGCTTTATCGACTGGCCAGAAAGTTCCGCCCATCCATGTAGAGACCAAACACAAGCACTTAATGTCCAGAATGGAACTCATCCTCACTGATGCTGGTCTACTGGAGCCACGAAACAACAGCCATTTCCGAACGGAAAATCCCATGCCCAAAGAACCATCCTCAGCTCTCTTCTCAGAAATGCTCGCCCGCCACCCAAAACACACATCCGAAACCAAACTCCTCAACATCACAGCATCCAACCTCGCCGCCTGCCTAACAGGAACAGCTGACCCACTGAGACTCCTCTTCGCCGACCCCGTGAACAAAGAAATCCTCGCCGACGTCTACGACTCAGCTCCCATGTGCCGTGCCATAACCCGCCTCCTCGCCGACTACCTCTCTCAAATCCTCTCCAACCGCTCCCACTCAAACGAACCCTTCCGAATCTGCGAAGTCGGCGCCGGAACAGGCGCAACAGCACGCCACATCGTCGCATTCCTCGAAACCCTTGATATAAATTTCGAATACCATTTCACCGACATCTCAGGCGCATTAGTCTCAGCCGCAAAACGCAAATTCCGTAACTTGCCCGGTTATGATAAGATGATTTTCTCGAATCTAGATTGTAATGCTCTACCTGCTGAGGAACTTCGAGGGAAATTCGATGTTGTTATAGCCACGAATTGTATTCATGCTACTCCGCATGCAAGTCGGTCGGCGCAGAATGTGAAAGCGCTGCTTAAAAATGATGGAGTCTTTTGTTTGGTGGAGTTTACGAGGTCGTTGTATTGGTTTGATTTGGTCTATGGTCTGCTGGAAGGGTGGTGGTTGTTCGATGACGGCAGGACGCACGCACTTGCTGATGAAGGCTTTTGGGATAAGAGTCTGCGAGATGCTGCATTTGGGCATGTCAGTTGGACAGATGGGGATACGTTGGAGAGTCAGACCATGAGATTGATTTGTGCTTTCCCTTGAGCCGGAAGATAGTTTGAGCTCCAAATTGAAAACGCGATTTGATCTTGTCTTGATTGTTGAGTTGTGCTGTGTTCCAGCGCAAACTGTTTCCGACGCTATGGCTATGTACACCATTTTGATGACCATCTAAATGCACCCTCGCATTCAGACACAACAAATGCCGGCTTGAACGCTTCACTCAAATGACGCTCCTCCCTCTTAATCGAAAGCTTTCAAATCTAATGGCACACTGCTTCCCCTCCCAGCACGATACCTCTTCGGGCCACCCGCGAAATCTCGTGGTTTCGGTAGCTGCCCATCGTCCTGAAATTTGAATCTGGAGTCCTGTACCGTGAATCTCGTCCCTGAGCTTCTAGCTCCACTATCTGCTCGACTTCGATTTCCATTTGTCAATGTGTAGCTTGAGGCATCTGGGAAAGAAGGCATCCTTCCCGGTCCGTCGGATCCCAGTGATACGCCGCCCGCAGTTGGCATTCCACTCGGTGTGCTCGCTTTTGGTGGAGAAGGTGGAGGGCCTTGAGGCGATGAACCTGCCCGCGACATTGGAGGTGGCGGTGGCGCTGGTGGAGGCGCTGACCCAGGCCTGTTCGGGGCAGCTGCGGGAGGGGGCGGCGGGGGCGCTGGAGGGGCTGCAGCTGGACTGGCTTGCTTGTTCATTCCAAAAGCATTCATGGCAGCCTGCTGTGCCAAGCTCACCTCTTTGTGTGCGCCATTTGTCTGCGGGGGCGACGGAGGAGCAGGAGGTGGCGTTGACCTTGAGTTGTAGTTGTATGGATCGTATTCGTCATCATCGTCCTTGACATTGCTTATCCGTGAGACTGGAGGTGGAGGAGGCGCTGGGGGTGCTGAGGGAGGAGTCGGCGCTTGTCGCGCGAGGGGCGCAGGGGGAGGTCTAGGTGCGCTCGGCGGAGGTGGAGGGGCCGCTGAAGGAGCAGGACTGGATGAAGGTCGCGGAGGATCGTGTGTAGGTAGGTTCAACATCGATTTGGAAGCAAATCCAGACGGTTTTCGCGATGCGGGAGGAGGAATGGGAGGCTTCTTGCCAATCGGCGGAGGAGGTTTCGGTTTCGATCGTACATCGCTGTCGAGGGATAGTGAGCTGGTAGGGCGCAGATTGCTCTTCAGCGCAGCGACTGAAGGTGGAAGAGGTGCGGAGCCGGGCGGAGGCGGCGGTGGTGCTGCACCTGGCCTAGGAGGCGGTTGTCCATTCGGTCTTGAGGGCGCACTCGAGACTGGCGCGGAGACCTTCCTGGCATTCGTTTCTGGATCCGAATCGTACATGTTCACTCCTCCGCCCGTCTTCCTCAATTTCGGCATCCCGCCAGCAAAGAGACCTCCCAATTGCGGTGCTGACTCCATACCGCCTCCTCCTGCTGCTGCGTTTCCTGGCTGATCGCTATTGCTCCGAGCTCTATTCCCACCCGACGGAGCAGGTCTCAGTCCTCCCGGAACAGGTGGCGCGCCTCCAATAGGTGGTCCGCCCGAGTCCTTTGGTTTGTCGATGATAGGTGCGCTCCGGTCATTGACAACGCCAACTTTTTTGAGCCGCGCGCCCTTGGTGATATCTCCAAGCAGAGCACCCTTCACAGCGCACATATCAGCAAACGTTCACTACCTTGCGCATGCCGGCGCATTGCCAGCTGTACACGTGTAACGTACTCTTCCTTTCACCTCGTTCGCAGCAGGTCTCGCGGGTAAATTGGCGGGCGGCGGCGGAGGTGGAGGCGGTGGTCCTTGAACGTGATCAGTCACTCTTCGAATCTATGCTCATACTATCACTTACCACCAGCCATGCCAGGCATCGGCGGGGGCGGCGGAGGGGGTGGTGGTGCTGGCATGGTGTCGTTCTCGGCGGGCGGAGTCGTATGCTGCTCTCTTTACTCAGGTGACTGTATACTCGCTCTCTGCTCGCGACGTGTTGGTGAGCCGCATGTGGGCCAAAATTCACAAGATGACTATGAATGTTCAGACGAGAGCAGCGGCACGAGACATGGGGAGCGTTAGCAGATGCCTGTGCCTGGACGAAGCCTCTTGGCGGATGATGTACTGCGCATCCACAGGGCTGAGTCTTCCCGAACTCCGGCCACCTTCCGGCGAACCTGAAGATCGTACTAAAATCACCGATGCAATGAAGTGAAGTCATTTGAGGATTGCATTTTCATCTTTTGCTAACTGAGCAACACTGTTCATGCTTTCCATTTCATGCAGCTTCGAAGCCACCACCAGCCATCAGACACTTTGTATCATCAGCCATTCAACACTTTGCACCACCAGCCATTCAACACTCTGCACCATGAGCCCTCAAACACTTTTACAATCCCCATTCAATACTCGAAGTCATCGTCCACACTAGGGCCCTGATTCTTGCCAACACTCTCCTGCTTCCTGTACATTTCTGCAACTTGCTTACTGCTCGTGGCCTCATCTGGCTTCTTGTCATCACGCACTCGAATGAATCGCGGGAAACGCAGCGAAACACCCTTGTGCGTACCATCGCTTCCGAACTCACTCGATGCTGCACGATACTTGGGAGAAAGCGTGAGATCAGCAGTCTTGACCTCCCAGACATACTTTGGTTCGAACCAGACATCCGGCTGATCATTCTTGCCCGTGCTATGGTCATAGAATGGCTTGGCCCGGTCGATTGCCAATGGAGAGAGTGTGTCGTACAGCTCGGCGAGAAGAGCTTCGCTGAAGCCTGTGCCGATGTTGCACACCGTCTCATACTGCTCCTGGTGGTCATTGTAGCACGCGAGCTGGAAGGCTCCGTACCAATTCGTTCTCTTACCTTTGCCGTAGTATGCACCGAGCACGACAAGATCGAGAGAATCACCAGCGCCAGCAAGGTAGTCCTTCTTCACTTTCAGCCAATTCTGTGATCGACGAGATGGCTCGTAATGCGATTCGACGCCGTCCAGCATCTTCACCATGAGACCTTCGCACGATGCTTTGATAGAATCCTCGAGCAAAGTTTGGATCTCCTCAACTTCCTTGGAGTTGCCAAACTTCGCAAAGGCAAATTCGCCTTCAATCTCTTCAAAAGCGCCATACATGGCTTCGCGTCGTTCTCGGAAAGGTTTGTTGACCATTGCTTGTCCGTCCAGGTATAGAATGTCGAATGCAAAGACGCAGACTTTGACCTTGATGTCTTCTGTCTTCACGTCCTTCTTCTTCCGTGTCATGAGCTGCTGGAATGGTAAGACATGCTTCTTCTCAACATCCCACGCAACAGTTTCGCAGTCGAGGACAAAAGACTTGGTGCCCTTCTTCACCCAGTTTGGTAGCTTCTCAAGGATATCCGGGTACTTCTTGCTGAGGTCTTCACTGTTGCGAGAAAAGATGTTGGAAATGCCTCGATCACTCTTGCCGGCGGCAGGAGCGACAGTTGCAGCGAACTCTTCGTCAGCCTCGTGGGCGACGTAGTGTATCTGAGCACGCTCGCCATCGTACTTGTACTCACAAGTGAAGTCCTTGCCCTCGAAGCGGTCAAGCACCTCTCCGATGGACTTTGTAGGTTTGGCCAACATGGGCTTCAGCGGCACACCGGGTCGTAGCTTGACAGCCTCACGCAGTTTCCAGATGCCATTCTCCAGTAAGGCAGGTATGATGACTTCGTACGCTGGAAGCTCGTTGTAGACGGCCTTGAAGATCTCCTCACCCTTCTTGAGTTGCTCCTCGGTGGGCACTTTCTTGCCATCTTTGGACACGGAATGTGCTACCATCGCGTGAGCCACGGCGACTTGCAAGTTCTTGTCCGCCAATCCAAGTCTCATCTTGCCCTCGAGAGCGCGAATGATGAATTTGCTTTCACTGGGACCACCTTTGTCCTTGTTGATGTCGATCGTCGACCCCTTGGCCATGTTGATGTCCGCGGACGACAAAAGCTTCTTGATGCCGTCTACCTTGCGGCCTTGAGCACCTTGTCCTTCGACAGTGGCAATCTTCATCAGACCCTCGTGCACGGCACGCACGGTCAGTGGCTTCGGTTTGAACATCATCGGCTGGCCTCCTCTGCTCTTCGCTGCCACAAGTCCCAAGTCTCCCACCTTTTGCTGATCTTCCTTGACAATCTTTAAACTTCGACCAGTACTCTCGCCAATGGCTTTCATGATGAGAGATTCGCCGATGCCCAACTCAATACCAGCATAGTCAGCGGCCAGCTTGCCCACCATGAGTAACACGACGGGAAGCAAATCGTCTGGCGTCAGTCGCAGCACTTGGCGTAGAAATCGTGCACAATGTGCCAGAATCTCGAGACGCTTGGTCGTCATCTCGATCTTCGAAAATGTTGTGCAAAGCGCTGCGTAAGGCACAGGATCACCAGCTTTCCAGTCCGGATACGGGTCTTTTATGTCTGATTTGAGTGTGCTTTGCACAGCCTTTGCAGCCTTCGCTGGCTTGACTTCCACCTCTTCCTCTTCTACCGCAGAGTGTGCCGATTCGTCTTCTGCTGATGAGCTTGAAGGCTCGACTGGCTCATCCTCAGCCTCTTCTTCGTGTTTTGTATCGACCTTCTTCGATTTGCCAGCGGGTTTCGCTGTTGGCGTCTCCTTCTTGACGGCAGTCTTCGTCGCCACGCCCTTTTTTGTACCATTTGATGCGGGTTTCGAGCGGGCTTTCTTGGTCGGTGGCTCGTCATCGTCTACATCGTCGTACATCTCTACGTCGTGGCTGACCCGTCGCTTCTTGGAAGAGCTCGAGGGCGAGTGCTCTAGCTTGACAGCGGCCTGCTCTTCTTCCTCATGCTTCTCGCTCTTCACATCTTCCTGATCTTCCATCTCAACATCCTCCTTCTTCACGCTACCAGCTGTGCTGGCTGGAGGGGTTGCACTCGCATCGTCAGCTTGCTCCTTCTTAGGCGTGGCTTTGGTGCCAAATGCCAATTTCGATTGTTGAGGTATTGGCTTCTGCCCATTCGGATTGCCAAAGAATTTGCTAAATCAATGTTAGTGAGCACTTGCATCAAGGCGTAGCCATACGGACCCGAGAGTCTGCTGGCTCACGACATACCCAAGCTTCGCCTGCTTCGGCGGCATGCTGGCGACCCAGTGTGAGGATTGTTGAAACGAGCTTGTCGCAAGCGTAACTTGTCTTAATGGTCTCCAGCAGTATCTCATCAGCAGGCACGGGGATATGAGATGGGAGTCGAAGTTCGAGAGTTGAGCGTGTGGCGGACGACGCGTCGCGACACTTTGGCGATCAGGCACACATGGGGGAGCACCCAAGGCTGACATCACCACCGAAGTCAAGCTCCATCGTCCGGTCCGGACTTTCTTTGTACGCATCAACCACAGCACTGCACAGCACAGAGGCGAAACTGGCGTCGCTATTTTGGAAGCCCTCATCCCTCCCACCTCCACCTCCGCCGTCAAGGCCTACTACAATCATGTCGCAAACCCCCTCCCAACCCAGCCTCACGCCACAATTCTGCTTCAACCAAACAGCCCTCCGAGGTGAGCACATCTCCATATTAACTAGAAAGCCAAGCCGTCATCAAAAGCTCACGCTCATGCCCAAGTGCCACCCTAGACTTCCTCCGCATATCTCGATCCGCAGTAGACGATACCATCAACCAAAATCTCAACGCCCTCGCAACACCCGCCGCCAGACCATTCGATCCTGCATCAACGACAGAAAGACAGCCGCGACCGATTGGGAGGCGAGGATTAGATCCAGAAGCATGCCAGACGTTCAAGGATAAGGTTCTGTTTCCGTAAGACTCAAATGATAATCCGAATTTCGAAATCCCAGAGACTGACAATATCAATACCAGATCATGGCAATCCCGCTCCGACGTCTTAAACTACTGTGCCGGCGTAGCTACATCACCCGACCCCAATGATCCCGACCACATCCTACGGGAAACCGAAGACGCGCGAGCGCGTGAAAGAATCATCGATGAGCGATTAGATCCGTACAGCGCAAGATACTTCCCGCAAAATACTAGGACAGAATCGCTTGCGTCTTTGATCAGAAACGAGAGAATGGTTGAGAATATCATTCGTGCTCGGACGTGGGGTCTTGTAGGAGAAAGATGTGACAATGAGACGACAGATGCTGATAAGGCGCTGAATGAATGGAGAAGGAGAACAGACACGTCGATGGTGGAGCAGGAGCGATAGCATGAATTGAGGAATCTACAGGGTCACCACTCATCAAATTGTCAAATTTGCTCTCTCATCATTCGCATCAAGCATTTCAATACACGACGACGATTGACGATCCGTTCAATGAACTGCATTTCGAATCCCGATCTCAAAGCACGATCGAAGCGCCATACTGCGCTATGTCTTCGATCCTGATAGTCCTACCCTTCCCGTGTTTTGTCCACCATTCCCCTTTTTGCGCCGCGAGGCCATGCAACTACGTCTAGCTACACAATCAATATCCACACACAAGGTACAAGTCAGATCTTTTCCCCTCGACAGATCTTCTCTGCACACAAATGTGTCCAAACACCAGCCTGAAAGTCCAATTGATCCAGCGCCAGACAGGTTTCCCAAATTGCAAAGTTGCCTCCATTCCGTTAGAACTCAAATGCCACAGAAGGGTATATATTTCAATATCATCGCTCATCAGTGTCGTGTTGTTATGTAGGTATTTGCGAGGTGTGTGTGACATTCCACTCGCTCGTTGTCGAAGGTCGATTTTCAGTCGTGCTTCGTTTGTCATTGACGCATTATCGCTGAAAGAATGACTTGAATTTTGCCGATGGTCCGACGTTGGCGTTTGCAGGAGGCTCGACCTGCGTGCTGCGTTCATAAAGTTCCTGTGCAGATGTTAGTGTCCGTCCTCCCGCAACTTGTACTCTTCCGATAACTTACATCTTCATCTTTCAGGAGCTTAACATCGAGCACTAGCTCCTTGATTTGCTGATTCCCTTGTAGTCCTCCCAGATTCTTGTAGGGCATGCCTTGTGCTCGTTGCAAGCTGACAATGACATCGCCCATGATTTCAAACTTCTTCCAATTGATGCGACCGTCGTCGCCGAGAAAGGTCTTGTTACCTTCCTCTGCTGTGGCCAAATCGCGTCGATGCAATGGCAGATAGGGAATGCGCTCTCCCGAGCTATTCTCCCATGCAAGTCGGTATGCGAAATGTGATCGTGATGGCGCCATCAGGATCTCAAGTTTCAACCAGTCCTTGCCCACAGTAGGTTGCACCAGTTCACGTGTCGCTGCGAGCCTGTGCACTGAAGTCGACTTGACGCCGGCGATGACAGCACCCAACGCGTTGTAGTTGTTGAGCTCTCTCAGTTTGCGTGCTATTCGCATGAACTTCTCAAGCATCAACACCCGGTGCTTAGGCTTGTCACGTAACAGGACATAGTTCGCTACCCAGCATGCGATCTGGTTGAAGTGCTCGACCATTCGCTCGACATGAGCCAAGTTGCGACATGATTGTTTCTGTTCCTTGGAGAGTGAAACGTGTCGAACCAGATCGCGTGGCCGTATTGACGAGAACATGATCCAGTCTATTCTCGTAAGCTCACGCGCGACCAGCTCATCCGGTTGGTCCAGAAGTGCCCGCCATTGGATCTTGGTCAATGTGTTGCGTTGTATGGGTTGCAATTCTCGCGCATGTCTCTGCGCTTGCTCAACATATGCGATCATCTGATTGGAGATCTTTGACCCAGTGTAGATGTCGGAATCGCAGCTCAGCGTTGTCCCGCTAAGCTCTGTATCGAAGGTAAAGGTCGGGTCGTCAATTAGTGTGCTTGCAGTCGAGGCCATTGAGCTTCGAGAATGGTCACCCGCAGCTTCCCTATCCTTGTCATTGACAGCCCAGTTAGTATCATCGTCCTCGTTGACAGATTCCAGAGCCACAGTGATTTCCTTCGCAGCAGCGGTGAATATTCGTGTGTCAGAAATCTTGTGCGCAAAGGTTTGCAATCGACGTCGAGTCCGAGTGAAAGCGAAATCGCCTGGGTATGCAGTCACCCACTTTTCGATGACAGCAAGATATCGGAGCTGTGTGGTCGACTTCATCATCATTGGCGCACCCGTCTGCTCTAAGGTGTCGAAGCGCTGTACAATAGCTTCCAACAGCTTTCCAGGAGCTGCGAACTTGCGATAAAGAGCCAGGAAGATTGCCGCAAATTTCAAATCAGCCCGCGAGGTAGGCTGGTCAAGTAGTCGATCGACCAGCTCATCGAAAGTCGCGCCATTTTCAGCCAGCGCTGAGGTGGGAGAGGCCCCAGGCACTACTGATTGAACATCCGTGCTAATGGACGATCGCGATGAGGTTGCGGAGGGCTCGCTTGCCGACTCCTCGTTGAAAAATGTGCCGTGCATCTGTTCTTCGTCCCAAGGCACACGAAGACGCTCACCAGCAGAATATGCAGGAAAGCTGGAGTCCACGCGGTTGTGGTTTGGATCTTTCTTGACAGTATGTTCAGAGCTGGCTCGTGAATGCCCGGTAAGGGAGGGGCGGGGAGAGGCTGGAGTGAGTGAGTTGCTCTGTGCTCTGCGCCGGAGAGACGTTGCTCTTTTCAGCGCGGAGGGTTGTTCTGCAGAAGTCAGCACATGAACGTACGGCATGGCTACAAATTCTCACATACCTGTTGGCGTTGCGTGGACAATGGCATTCATGAGCATCGATATGCCGCGCTTGTATCCGTCTGGGTTAAGCTCTGAGACCTGCAAGGTAGCAATGTTCTTGTTGATCCGCCTTGTGTTCTGCTCCACAACGCTGGGCTCGACTTTTCGTTCGCTCGTAGGGATGTCGCACTTGGTTGCAACGAGCACAGTTGGCAATGATGACTTGGTGACGGCCTCTGTGTGAAGATGTCGCCGGTCAGCAAGCGTCGCTCGTACATGGCTGAAGACCCCCACTCACTGAGTATATCTCGCAGATCTCGAATGCTACTAGCTTCCTCGCAGCTGTACAGGGCTAATGCACCATTGACCTGGGGCATTACCCTATCCTCAATGTAGTCTGGCCAATCGATCGTTCCATCGTTGTTTGTGTCAATATCGTTGAGATCCAGCTCCAGCAGACGTAGGAGGTAGGGGCGACCTTCGAACGGGAAACGACGCTCAGCGGCAGCACGCGATCGGGGTAGGCTATTGAGGTCGAGGGCTGCCTTGATGAATGTAGATTTGCCGACGTCTCCCGCAGAGATCACAGCGATGTTGATCTCAGGCGGCTGGGGTTCCGACTGCTGTGTGGTCGCACAAAGCTCAGGTTAGCGTGGTCCTCTTCTTGTGCTGCGAGGGTGTAGAACGGTCATGGGCAGTGCGGAAGCGAACAGAGCACCAACAGCTGCCGCAGCACGCTGGCGCGTCGCAGTACTCGCACGCACGTCCCACGGCAGGAGAGAGAGCGGAGGCGGAGGAAGAGCACACGGGGGTGTCGCTGCGGGTGGAATGCACAAACATACCTCCACTTCGGGGCGTTGGAAGCGGTGATAGATGCGGACAGCGCCTATCGCTCCGGCCAGCTCATCGTCGTCACGCGCAGCGTCGCCGTCGTGGTGGTTGTTATGGGTGAGGGAGGCTCCCGTGCTCCAGACGACCCGTTCGGCTGCACGCGAGGACTCATCGAGAAGAGCAGGGGTCGAATGCGTCCTCTTAGCGTGTGTGAGCGAGGGCCTCCGCAAACCAACAGATCGATCCTCTCCGCCGCCGATGCCGACCTGGCTGTTACTGATCCCGCTGCTGCTGCTGTGTTCCTGACGCAGGCGACTGCTGCTCCGGGCGCCACGTTGTTGCGGCGTCCGCTGGCCGTGCGCCTTGCTGGGCCTGGTCGACCTCTGCTCGCCGCGCTGCACGTCGCTGTCGTGGTGGGCGCGGTGCCGCTGGTCGTGTGCGCTGGGGGGCATGATGCAAGCACCACCGCGCCGCCTCGCCTGGTGCGACAATTGCTGCTGTGGGAGCACGTCGACGTTCGCTCGTGCCGATCGTCAGCCACATGGCCGCCCCGGATGCACGCTGCGCAGAGTTCGTCCCCGCCGGCCGTCGTGGTGGGAGTGCGCGCGGAGGGCTGGTTGCTGGACGCTGCGTGCGTGCAGAAGGCTGAAGACGAGGTCGCGACGGTCAGGACGGCGCCTCAGCTCCCACAAATGCGTCCGGCCGGCACGGCGGCGCTGCTTCCACAATGGCTTGATTCGCCGTGGCGCTCCTGTGTGCATGCACGCCGATCATTCGAGAGAATAGGGCAGCCACTGGCCACTGGTCCGGCCAGAGATGCGAGAGCTGCTCGCCAGGCTCATCCCAGCAAAGCATGCTCCGCGACCAGGCAGCTCCCCGACTGTACACCGGCGCACCGCTCACATGGACGGCGCCGTACGGAATGGCGATAAACACATGTATTCGGCAGGCACAGCGGCATGCCGAGTGTCCTGCCACGATGCCTCACGCTAATGTCTGCAGCTGCAGCCGCGGACCGAGCTGGCTATAACAACCAGATGCTACCACAGGACACGACTCGCCAATGCGCTCACTATCTTGACCCCGACGTATGCTCCCACTCCCAGCACGCCCACGCCGATCACGAAGGTTTTCAAGTTGCGACTCTCGACGTGAGAGTACGTCGCCTTGGCCTCCTCGCATTCGCCCATGTGCGTGATCGTCTCGTACTCGGGGACGTATTTGAAGGCAAACCTGGTCTCCTCCTGCAGTCCGTACTTGCTGTGTACAATCACAGCCCAGAAAACCTGCTTCAGCGTTTCGATCTTTCGCCGGTCGAGATAAGGTACCATGCGATAAGTGTAGCAGAAGAACACGAAGAAGAGACATTGCCCTGTCATCAACGCCCAGTAATACGGTGATGGACGCGGCAATCCCAGCTCGTCACAGAGCTCATTCCCATTGAGCCAACGAGCAGATGCAACGAGGAAGTCCGCCGAAGCATAGCCTGGCGGCTGCCCTTCCAGACTCTTGATGATATTGTTTGCCAGCACAGCGGAGGTGTGAGTAGGATGGATCTCGTTCAGGAGTAGTGTCTCCATCAATCGTTTGGCCTGTCCAGTCGTCGTGAAATGTCCAGCCGGGCAACCTATAACGTACCCAATATACCTCCACAAAGCGACATAATCCTCAGCTTCCCGCCGACGAATATAGATCCCCTGCCTCGGCAGACTCAAATAAATCAACGAAGACGAAAAAGTCGCAATCGTCGCCAAACAATCCAAATCATTAATCGGCACCCCCCAAGCCTCCACATCATAATACTCCGGCCTCGTCTTCCTCAACTTCATAATCCTCTGCCTCACAGCAGCATGCAACAACCTCACCCTGATCGTCGACGCAAACCCATCCCCTCCAGGCTGCATACTCTCCACCGACTTCGTGCATTGCAGAATATGCTGCGTCGTCTCAAAAAGTCTGCCTCGAGCGACTTTTGTCGAAAAGCCTCCCGTCCGGGCCAAAACTTCCACGACTCGAGCTGCTCCCATCCCACCGAGTAGTGATTGATATGCCAAACCCGTCAGACACGCTCCACCATACCGATAAAACACATCCTGCCCGCGTTGAATCTGCTCCCAATCAACCCATTCAGGAACTTCATTAACCTCTTTCCAAAATCTCCCCAGCAATTCATCTTTCTCTGCATTCTCCTTCAAGATCGCATAAAGATCCCTTTGCGGGACTTTTAATTCCTGTTTCTTATCATCTTCCGCTCTAGGAAGTTCTCCGGTAGTATTCGTGGACCCAACTGCTGAAACTTGATCATTATTCCTCGGCAATTGATTCTTTTCCGGTGGCGAAATCTCGTTCAATCGATCCAGAACTTCTTCGGCGATGGTATCGTATGAAAACTTGAGAGGTTCGCATTGTTCTGGTGTGAGATGTTGTGAGTCGAGTTCGAATCTATAACCCCATGCGCTGTGTGCCGTTAAAGAAAGTCCATGTCAGTAGGATTCATCTGTTGCCACTTTGGAAATGGCATGTGATGACAAGTCGATCACTAACGTTCTGGTGTTCGGCGTTGTTCTGTAGAATGGATTCGGCCACGCCATGATGCTGTTCAAGAAAGGAGATGTATCAATCAAACGCAAATAGGTGAGTTGATAGACTTGCACGCATGATCGATGTATTGTGCAATGGTGAAGAAGAAGAGAGTTATGCACTGGTTGTCTCGCGGCACGCTACCGCGGCATAGACTAGCCTGTGATCGTGGACGCCACGAGACGAGTGACGTTATCGATCGCTCCCTGCTTTCAACCAGAGAGTCATGAGACACTCTCAGACAGGATCGAGTGGTAAAGAGGTTGGCCCGCACAGCTATGTAGACTACAGCGGTGCAATGCTGGTCGCCAGGATCTTTTGGCTAGCACAGCTTCTGCCTCGGCGGTTATCACAGGCTCGACAATCCATTCGAAAAGTGCCAAGATGCACATGTCAACACTGTACGACTCGACGTGAGCACAGGTTTACTTTCTGCCAATATACTCGCCATTTCATTCGCTTACATGCATCAAGTGGACGCGCACGATCTACTAGTATGCTACAATTTTCGTCGCTTGCCCTTCGTATCATCTTCATCATCAGCACGTTCAGTGCCTCGCCATTCCGAGATCTTTTGTTCAACGTCCAAGAACATCTCTTTCGTAGAGAGCGCCATACCGTCTTCACCAGGATTGAACATGTACGCATTGGCAAACATGCGCATCAATTCTTTCTCAAGTTGTGCTCCATTAACGATCACTTTAGGTGGCGTCGTGTCGGAGGTGCGCTCTAACTCCACTGTAGATGACGTTGCATTCGCAGCCTCAGATGCTGAGTCTGTAGTGGACGTTGCGGCCTTGACGAGCTGCGCGCTAGCCGTGATGGCAGTTTTGATCGTCTTGAGATTCTGCGGCTGCCGCACTATGTCACTGTAGCCAGGTGCGTCTCGATCTCGTACAGGCCCAGCAAAATAAGCAGCATGTTTGTGACTCAAGATATCGTTCATTACTGCCGAGGACATCTTGTTGAAATTCCGCACCGCCATCACAGTATTGCTGCGTGGCGCGGGGGTGGAGGATTCCCCATCATCTGCTCTGTTCGGAGACTGCTGGCGCTTGCGCTTTGATGGTGGTTGCTGCTGGTTCTGCAGGGTGCCACGTCGTTTGCGAGTCACCCGACCAGATGCAGGGGTAGCAGAAGGAGCTGCTGCATCCTCGGATGTGTCTGCAGGTGTAGATGGCTCCAATTTCACGCCATTTCGGCTCGGTGGTCGATCATCGTTAGCACCAGTAGCCGTGCTGACAGAGTGACTGCGTGTGCGTGCGCGAAGCGATTCGTCGGCGGTCGAAGAGACCGCACTATGACCTCCAGGACTTCTCTCACGTGCGTTGGCCTTTCGCTTGCTGGTTCTGCTTCTCGATGCTGGCTCGGCTTGGAGTCGATCCTCGACAGACGACACGTCTCGCCCACGACCACCACGCGTGACACGTGCTGGTGACCTTCGCTCCTGTGTTGGACTGAGTGGCTCAATGATGGGACGAGGCCTCTCTGCGGAAGGCAGTAAGGGAGAGGGTTGGAATTCTTCCTTCCATAGAGGCTTAATTTTGGGCCGAATGTTCCCTCTTGGTGGTGTAGCAAGCATGCTGAGTACATCTTCGACCCTGCGATTGAGATGCGGCGCCACCCGTGGAGCAGTCGCTGGCGTTCCATGCGCGTGCGGAACGTACGCAGATGCGCTTGGTGCGTTGATGGGAGGCGCTGGTTGAGGGCGGATGGGCTGGTGGTGTATCGGCCTGGACGGATCTTGAGGAGCCACTTGGAATGGTTGCATAAACGCTCCTTGATGCATCTGGCCAGGATGAGGCTGCACATGCGCTTGATGCGCATACGTAGGCGTTTGCGGATGCGGAGATTGATATGAAGGCCGCCGGTCTTGATAAGGTGGCTGCTGCTGATAGTAGTTGTTCGCATGAGGCGGTACGGGGCTCTGATACGGCCCTGGGGCAGCTCCTGGAGGTCTATGTGGCTGCTGGTAATGCTGCTGCTGCTGTTGTTGTATTGGAGCGGCATATTGATGTTGCCCTGGTGAGCCGGTATGACCAATGGGTGATGGGGGCGGTAATGCCATGCCCGGCGGAGGAGGTAGTATTGGTCGAGGCGACGAGGAGGGCCGAGAAAGGGACTGTTGCAGCTGAGGGCTGCTCATCGATCCTTGGCGGCCATGTGTATGAGGGGGTCCGTAAGGAGAATGATGTCCACTAGGAGGGCCTTGAGCATAATTGTGATTCGCCGCATGGTTATGAGGCACAGTCTGCACTTGCTGCGGTATTTGACCTGTAACTTTTGGTGGAATACCGAAGCGCGGTGATTGAGGTGCCATTTCAGACAACGGTGGCAGTTTTGTGTTGGAAGATGCCCTCCGATGCTGTGGCTCAGGTCCATGATTGATGAGGCCGTCGATTTTGGCCTGAGCATATGGTTTCGAAGTTGCCTGAGCAGGGACGTCGGGCTGCTTTGGTATCACCGGGCTGGCAGTCGCAGATGGAGTGCGAACGACGTCTGGACGTGCGACCACGGGCTGCGTATGAGCAGTGGATGAAGGCTTCGGCGACGGTTTCGGACTCTGGGTTTGAGGGGCAACACGCTCTGGAAGTCGCCTTGCACTCTCCTCACGCTGCAGCCGCTCGTCCCACAGTCCAGCCTCAAGGTCCTCAACATGCTGCTTGCTCTCGGCGTACTTGGTCTCGTAGCCCTTGATCTTAGACACTGCATTCTCGCGGTATCTCGCGTACAGCCGCGTGACAAGTTGAGGAATCAGATGCGCATGTTGTGCTGCCTCGTGGACCGTGGGGAGCACTGGACTCGCGATTTTGCGCTTGCGACTGCTGGGAGACGCATCGCCGTTCGACAGGTGATTCTCCTCATCATGGTCGCGGCCCAGGTCCTGCTTCACCTCTTCCTTGAGCAGGCCCAGATACAGCTCACGGAGAGCGTCGGGGCTCAAGCGCCCGGCATCGAAGGCAGGATCATTGCGCACCAGTGGCACGCTGAGCAGCTGGCTCGAAATGCGGTTGAAGCTGACGGGGTGCACACCCTCACATCGCAAGGCCTGAAAGAGCAGTAGCGACTCGAGGTGGGTGTATGCGGTGACGAGAGGTGTCATGAAAGCGCCGTCTCCAGCACTGGCGCGCCACTTCGCTGGATCGGTCGGGTCGTCTCTGTGCATGCAGGCCGCTCATATTCTCGAGAGCAGGTGTCTCATCAGATGGCGCACATGTCCGGCGGGCGTGCGAGCGTCAGGCAGTCAGGCAGTCAGGCAAACAGGCGGCGAGGCCGAGAGGAGGCGCGTGGTCGCGGAGCGGTGGACGGAGCGGAGATGCCAGATGGAATCACGGGCGGCGTGTCGGTGGCGGACGTGGTCCCATGGGCGTGCAGTGTGTCGTTCCAACGTGTGTTCGGTGCAGATTGCGACCAGAGCAAGGGCCCATTCAATCTGAGAGTGCCAAGGCCGGCGCGCCTCCAGGCGTTGGTCGCGCGTTCTGCTGCTTGCTGCGGGCAGCGCGTTGCGGAGCGGCATTGACACGGACAGCGGCCAGACGACCAACAACAACCTTCCACGCAGCGTTCGTCACCAACAACGGCATCGCGGCAATCGGCGGACTGTCTGCTCCTCCTACTCCTGTTGACGACACTCGACCAACGCCGCGGGCAGTCTGTCACAGCGTAGTGTCTCCGGCCAAGAGGCCCTTGCGTTACAAAGTGCCGCCGAGACAACTCCCTACCCAAACCTCCCCTGCGGTGCGGATCGTCACCGTAGATCTCTTGCTACTGGAATTGTCAATTAAACCACCAGTGTTGCCCGTACGCCCACCGCGCCGACCCTCTGCTCGTGTGCCTCCTTGTCACCCACCCCGTTGTCGCCCGCCCGCCGTCTCCTAGCCAAGAGGCAGCAGCAGGAACAGTAGCAGTAGTAGCAGAAGCAGCACCACCACTCGAACCCTTTGCGCATCTTCAATCCCACAACATGGCGGAAGAGGAGCAGCAGCCCAAGCGGGTCTCGCGCCCTCGTCCCGAATCGTAGGTGCTGTCGAGCTCCTCTTGCGCAGCCGGCGAGACTGACCGCTTCGCAGCACCATTGCGCAGAACTTCGCTGCCGACCTGGACTCGATGTTTGGCTTAGGGGAAGTCGACGACTTGTCAAGGACGATCGAGGAAAAGTACGCCTGTACAGCTTTGCGCCTGCCTGAGCTCCGCTAAAACATTCTACAGGAAATACACAGTCAGCTCGGGACAGCAGCAATTGCAGGAGCTCGAAGCCCGACTTCGCGAGACCGAACAGCGCTTGGCCAAGGTGTCGCGACAGAGCTCGCCAGCACCTCGAGGCGACAATGCCGATTCAAAGCCCTACACGAACGGCATTCACACTTCGGAGGGGCCAGCGACGAGACCCAGCCCATTGGCACAGAAACCCACGTATCCAGCTGATCGGCCGCCGACCGCTGACCGCCCACCATCAAAGCGAGCAGATACCGACAAACTGGCTGCGAGCATTCCCGGAGCTCTGCAACCATCGCCATCACCACACTACCATAGCAACAACGACTATATAATGGTGGACCGCAATGGAGCTCAAGCTCAGAGGGGATACGGTTGAATGAAGACGAGACATGGATGGAGAGGTAGCACCGCTATGGAGACTGCAGTTGAGGCGTATGGACCGGCTGTGAGAAGGTATGGAAACCGTTCTTTTCAGCTCATTTTTTGGACTTGCAATTGTCACTTAGTTGCTGCGATAAGCATTGCCAGACCACGGCGTTCTTTGCGTACAGTACTCTTTCTGCTCACGACGTCACCGTGCGTGCCACCAGACCGACAACATCCTTGCACAATATAAGCCTAGGGCTAAGGAGTCTGCTGCATGGACGTTGGAGCAACATTGAAACTAGTCACGTCATGGCGACTACTTACATTTTCAATGCGATACTCATCAGCACTTCGCTGTGAACCTAACGGCCGAAGCAGCACAGCTCTCCCCGCCCAGCTGAGATCAGCAATCATGGACTCCGCCCGTGCCGACCAACACCACGAGAACCATGAAAGGGGCGCCACCCCGCTCATATACCAGGCACTGCTTGTCAGCAGCAACAATCTTTTCGAACGCTGGACGAGTTCCAACTTGATGTGTATCGCGGCAGGGTCCAAACAGTGCTGATACCGTGCACCACGATATGCTTTCCAATCCCTACCAAACGTCCGTATGGACGCTTCTACCATACACTTCTGCCGGAATCGTACTTTGCAGCATTGCCTACATCGTCCGCATTCGCCTTCGACCAGGTTTGAAGCATATCCCAGGACCATTCCTCGCTTCAATCAGCGACCTCGATAGGATCATAAGCTGCGCCCATGGAAGACAAATGGACTATCATCTCCAACTGCACAAGAAATATGGAAAGCTAGTGCGAATTGGTCCCAATCATGTCATGTTCAGCGATGCTGCACTCATACCGCAGGTCTATGGCATTGGCAGCAAATTCATGAAATCCGACTTTTACCTGCCGTTCGACATCAAAACTCCGACTGGGATCATGAGCACGGTATTCTCGGAACGAGATGGCACGGCGCACAGAGGGATTCGACGACCTATCGCGAACGCTTATGCTTTGAGTACGTTGAAGGAGTTGGAGCCGATGAATGATGCCTGTTCGGCGACGATTGTGCAGAAGTTCAATGGGCTTGTTGGGCAGGATATTGATCTGGGAACTTGGTTGCATTGGTATTGATGCGTGATGAATGATGTCGATTGATGGCTGACATGGTATACAGGTATGCTTTCGATACGATAACGTCTATCACGTTTTCGAATACTCTTGGATTCATGGAGCAGGAACGCGATATCGATCGGATTATCGAATCGATTGAAGGTCGGCTGATGTATAACAGCGTGATTGGCCAAGCACCGTAAGTTTATGAGTGCCAGTCTCACCGCACTGTTG
>PNEN01000520.1:69269-84241 GCA_002933655.1 Cercospora berteroae | reverse complement strand
GATACCTCTGAATGCAACTACCTCTGAGTGCAACCGCAGGTCGCTAAGCCAGTCAGCAAAGCATTTCACGGATCGAGAGCGAATCTGGTTAGGCGCTTGCACCCAGATGTAGTTGCATTCAGAGGTAGCCACCTTCACTTCTCTGGACTGTCGAGTTGCAGCCATGGCCAACACTATGAACACGGCCAGAGTCGCACCGCACACGGCGAACAGAGACACTCAGTCCACTCCCACTAATTCCACTCGATAGATACCTCCACAAATACCTCTTCGGCAGCACCCTCGTCTCAAAGCTCGCCAACCTAATCCCCTCCCTCCGAATAATGAACACAAGCAAATACATCGTCGCCTTCGCCGCCGCACAACTCCAACGCTACTCAGCCCAAGACTTCAACACAATCCTGATCAAAGACATGCTCGACCGCTTCAAACGCACCGCCAAAGACTCCGGCGAACAACTCATCTCCTCCTCCCGAATGCTCAGCCACGCCACAAGCAACATCTTCGCCGGCAGCGACACAACCGCCGCCTCCCTGCGTTCAATCTTCTATAATCTCTGCCGTAACCCCCGCGCCCACGAAACCCTCCTCCTCGAACTCGACTCCGCAGAACGAAATGGAAAATTATCTGATCCCGTAACATTCTCCGAAGCGCAAAATCTTCCATACCTTCAAGCTGTGATTCGAGAAGCGTTGCGAATGCATCCTGCTGTAGGTCTCCTCCTCGAACGCGTCGTTCCTTCTGGAGGTTTCGAAATCGAAATCGAAAATGAAAATACTAGAATTTCCCTTCCAGAAGGTACAATCATCGGCGCAAACCCGTGGGTCATGGCACGCGATGAAAAAGTTTATGGTCCTGATGCTTATGAATTTCGACCGGAGAGGTGGTTAGAAGCGAATGAAGAAGAATTGAAATTAATGGAACGGAATGGTTTTTCGTTTGGGGCTGGGGCGAGGACGTGTTGTGAGTGATTTTCGTTTCTTGCTCCTCTTCGGTTGCTTTTCTTTTGTTTTGTCACTTGCTTCTGATGGCATGACATGGTTTCGTCGCTAACGAGAATAGTGAGGAAGAATATCAGTTTGCTGGAGATGAGTAAATTGGTTCCTCAGTTGTATCGACAATTTGATTTTGAACTTACGGATCCTGGGAAGGAGTGGGAGTTGCACGATTATTGGTTTGTGGGGCAGACGGGTTTGATATGTAAAGTGAAGCGTAGAAGCAAGAAGTTTGGCTAGTATGGTGACATCTACCCTCGTTTCGTTAGATCCAGAAAGCTCTGAATTACGGGTAAATCTCAAGCATTCTCACAAAATCATACTCATGACTGACTGACTGTACATAGCACACTACTATCATATATTGATAAAAAAACTCTTCTCCCCCTCTTGCGGCTTAACCTCCGCCCTCTTGATAATCGGATCCGCGCAAGACACCCTAATCCTCTCCACAGTCGCCGGACTAACCAAACTCAAAACCTCCTCACAACCATGCTGCTTCCTCGCAGCCTTCAACGCATCCCTAATCGCAAAGAACACCGCCGAACCCATAAAAAGCGGCGGCTCCCCAACCCCTCTCGACCTCTGAATCGTCCTCAAATTCTCCCAATTCACATCCTTCAACAAACTAACATTAAACTCCTGCGGAATATCCCTAAAACCCGGAATCTTATACGCTCCAGGTCCCCTCGTGAAAATCTGTCCGCTGGCACGATGCCATAGCGATTCTTCAATCGTAAACAATCCCATACCTTGCACAAAAGCCCCTTCAATTTGTCCATAATCGATTGCGGGATTAATAGAGCGACCGACGTCCATTTTGATATCTGCGCGCCGACACGTCCAATCACCGGTCAAAGTGTCGATTTCGACTTCGGCGGCTGCGACGCCTTGGGTGAAGTAGAAGAACATGTGAGTTTGTTCGCTGGTGGTGTCGCCCCAGACGTAGCCGATGTCGGGGGTTTTGTAGAAGCCGTTGGCGGAGAGGTTGACGCGGTCGAAGTAGGCTGCGTGAGCGAGTTGTTTCATTGTGGCGTCTTTGCCGAATTTAGAGCGGTAGGGTGCCAGGCGTTCGTTGATCTGTTGGCAGGCGTTCCAGATGGCGTAGCCGTTTAGGTCGGAAGATGCTGATGCTGCGGTGGGGGAGGTGTTGGCGACGGTGTTGGTGGCTGTCTCAGATATAAAGACGTTGTCCAGCGGTACTCCAAGAGCTTCTGCGGCGATCATGGTCATCTTTGTGTGTAGACCTTGACCCATTTCTGTACCGCCATGTGCCACAAGAACACTGCCGTCGTGATATATGTGTACCAGAGCACCGGCCTGGTTGAGGAAAAGCGCAGTGAAGGAGATGCCGAATTTGGTGGGAATGAGGGCCAGTCCACGCTTTTTCCACTTGCTCTTCTCGTTGAAAGCGGCAACTTCTTGTTTGCGACGTTCCCACTCCGACTCTTCACGGACTTGCTTCCACATTAGTGGCACATACCAGTCCTTAAGCTCCTGTCTAAAATGTGTTTTGTCTCCCGCCTTGTACATGTTCATCTCTCGCAGCTGCTCAACTGGAATCTGCAAACGATCTGCCACTTCCTCCATGGCAGTCTCGATGATGAACATGCCCTGAGGTCCACCAAAGCCTCGGAACGCAGAATTTGATACGGTATTCGTCTTGCAGATGCGCCCTCGCACAAAGACATTTGGGAAGTTGTATACCCCGTCAACGTGGCTCAGAGCACGATCGACCACAGCGGCACTCAGATCTTGCGTCCAGCCACCATTGTTATACACATCGGCGTCGAGTGCTTGCAATTTACCATCTTTGCTGACAGCGATCTTCCAGTGTGATAGGAATGGATGCCGTTGGCCGGAAGTCAGAATGTCTTCATCGCGATTGAGCATACATCGCACAGGCCGACCAGTCTTCTTCGCTGCCGTAGCACAGATACCAGCAAGCTGTATCGAGCGAGTTTCTTTTCCACCGAAGCCGCCACCGAGACGCTTGACTCGGGTCACAATCTTGTTTGCAGCTACTCCAGTAACCTGAGCAACGTATGCTTGTGTTTCTGTGGGATTCTGTGTTGAGCTGAAAATCTCCATCTCGCCATCTTCAGGCTTTGGCACCGCGACACAGGCATTCGTTTCGAGGTAGAAATGCTCCTGGCCACCCATGCGAGCAACGCCACTGAAGACGTGATCAGCCTCTGCGAAAGCCTTGTCAACGTCCCCATTCTTGATCCAATGATAGTGTTCATAGAAGCTATTGGCGGCGATGGCTTCCTCCATTGTAAATATGGCGGGTAGCTCTTCGTACTCTACCTTCACCGCTCGCATGCCGGCTTCAGCACGCTTCGCCGAAGTGGCCAGGATCATTCCAATCGGCTGACCGGCCGTGAATACTTCATCTAGAGCGAAAAACGTTTCGTCACAATTGGGAGCACCCCAGTAGTTCGCTTCTGGGTTCGGGAGATCTCGATGGTCAACATAGTCAACGACGCCTGGCAGCTCGAGCGCCGCAGAGGTGTCGATTTTGACGATTTTCGCGTGAGCCTTGGAGCTAAGCAGGAGGCATCCATACAATTCATTCTTCTGCACCGGAATATCATCAGTGTACTGGGCTTCACCAGTCGACTGTTTCAGTGCAGCGACATGTTCCTTCTCTTTACCCAATATGTTTTGCTCGTAAGCTTTGCCAGCAGCATGATCCTTCTGGCCCTTGGAGATCTCGCGTTCGATTTCGGGAATGCAATCTTGGTCAAGCTCAGCATCTGCCGGATTCAATGCAGCCAATACCTCGTGGTAGAACTTGTAGAAGAAGCCAAGTGCAAGTGATTTGCGGTAGGTTGCCATGCCTCCTGGAACGCCAAAACGAAGATCGAAGTCCTGCTCAAGCGCGTTCATGACACCTTCCAGCGTTGCAGGATCCGTGAACTTCTTGCCTTCTAGATGTGCCACTGCATTCTTCGCGCCGATAGTGATAGGCGCCATGCCTCCATACACAAGGCTCGAGTTCTTGACAATGTTCTTATCGTCAAGATGGACACGCAAGGCGGCGTTGACAATCGCAATATCGTCGTCCTTTCTCTTCGCTTGCTTGTAGGCACGCATGTATTCGCCCTTCTCTTGGAACACGGGTATTTTGATACTGGCAATGATTGCGTCTGGTGGCAGCGCAGTCACTCTGTATGCTTTGAAGAACTCGGTCATCGGGATTTCAACGGTCTGGTCAAGCGACTTTGCAACGATCGTTGCGTTTGTACCAAGGAAGACGGGGTTGAGATCGGAAATGGGTGATGCTGTTGCGAGATTTCCTGCAGGCGTTCCGACATTGCGAATTTGACGACCGGCAAAGTATTTGATCTGCTTGTTGATCGCTACGAAAGGCTGGCCGCGTTTCTCGCCGTAACGTTCGGCTGCTTCGAGTGAGAGATGTTCGAGGTCGGTGAGGGTAATGTTGCCACCGATTTCAACATGATCATCGTGGAACTCGTATTGACGTAGTTCTGGAATATCTCCAACAAAGACAGACACAGTGTATTGCATGGCCTTGAACTTCACCTCGATCTGTGTTTCTGTGCTACCACCGATGATCTTGGCCGAAGGATAGACACTTTTGATCTCCAAAAGCTGCTGAAGGGTCACCGGGCGATACCATCGTTTTCTCTTGTTGCCAAAAGCCAACGCCTTGTACTCGTGTTTCTTGAGTGCAGGCGGAAATATCAGCTCGGTGTTGGAATTGTACTCAATGAAGCCTGGAGGCGTGAAGCGCTTGATCGGCTGATCGTCGCCCGTGTCTCCAGATTTGCAGCATCCACCTGCACCATTTGTGCCTTTCTTCTCCATGCAACAACCTGAGCCACCGTTGGCCTGGGCTTGCGCACAGCCTACGGTGCCACTGAAGGTCTGTGCAGCATCGAGAATCGGTCTGTAGCCTGTACACCTGCACAGGTTGCCATCGAATGCTTCTTCGACTTCGATCTCCGAAGGCTGTTCGTTATTACGAAGTAGAGCGTACAAGCTCATCACGATGCCAGGCGTACAGAAGCCGCATTGGCTGCCATTGCCCTTTGCTATCCGCTCCTGCGCAGGATGTGGCTTCTTCACCGAGCCAATGCCCTCAACGGTGATGACATGCTTGCCGTCCACCGAGACTAGCGGGGCGAGGCACGCATTGACCGAAGCATGATAGATCTTCTTCGTTGTTGGATTGTACTGCGAAACAACAACGGTACAGGCTCCGCAGCCTCCCTCAGCACAGCCCAATTTCGTCCCCGTCAAGCCCACGCCTCGCAGATATTCCAGCAGAGTCACTTCCGGATCGGCCTCATCGAGCGTGACCTTGGTCCCATTGAGGTAGAATCGCAGGGTGTCGTCGTAGTGCTCGGTGGTGGAGGAGAGTGATCGCTGGGCAGCAGGCTCCACCGCTGGCTGCGGTTCGACCAGGCCGGGCGCCATGGTCTACCCGCCGCTGCTGAGGTGGTCGTCGTAAGGAGCAGCTTACGGTGCTGTGCTTGTCATGGACTGGAGTGAGTGGTGGCGGTGGCGGTAAGGCAGCTCGCCGTTTGTCGAAGGGAGATCAAGGAGAGCACAGGAGAGTTTAGTGGAAGACCAGGAAATGCCGCTCTCTCACCTACAACAATCATCCGCGAATCTTGGGGGGCGGTGGACGACGCCTATCGCATCCACACGCGTTGCACCCAGCGCTCGCTCGCGGTTCCCAGGACGGCGGCGACATGCGATGCGTGCCAGAGTGGAGCTGCTCGGCTCGCGACATCCGCCGCGCCGGGTCTGCCATCGTCCCTCGCCGCCGCTTCTGGACACCAGCGAACCTCGCCGAGCCATGCGATCGATGGAGACACTTGCTATGCCTTCACGCCTCTCCCGCTGAGCGTAGAGTGCCGTAGAGGAAGAACTGCGACCCGCCAGTGCATATCGCGCTGGCATCGGTCGTCTCCGACTGGCCCATACTCGGCCAAGGTATGTGTGGGATGGATATGCACCACACAGGCATCCTCCATACCTTCCATACCACCTCACTCTCGCCTGAGCTGTCAGCGAGACGGAGAAAAGCTCCAAGATCTCCCGCTTTGGTACATCGCAAAGCCATTGCCCTACTCCACGGCCGCGTCAATACACTGCCATCTACACGGAACATTGCCACATCTAGACCGCTTGCGCGCCCACGAGACATTTACGGCCGATCACGAGCTCTTCGCACGCCTGGCACTGACAAGCCCTGGTCAAGACTTGCTCATAGGTAGGTCGTGCGGCATCTCCACTCGCAACGAGTGCTTATGCTAGATACACCACCAAGTCGATGTACGTGACAGTCTCTAGAAGAGCGAGGCCTCTCAAGCTAGCGCAGGTACCTCAGTGAACACGTCAGAGCTGCGCCGATTCTTGCACGACCTCGACCACTGCTTTGGCCGTTGCCGTTCAGCATGCTGGCCCGGAGGGTAGTCCAGCCAGTCAGAGCTTCTTTTCGTCCTCCTACAGGTGCCGGACCGCTGCTCTAGCAGCGGCGTTCAGCTGACTGGTACCACCTGCGAGGTCAGATGAGAAGCTGGGCAGGCTCCACTACTGCCCACGACCCGATGAGCTGGCGGATGGAATCATGTACCTCAAGAATTGCTCCGCTCTTGGACTATAGGATCTGTCAGATTGAAAATCATCACGGACTACCATCGCACGATCGCGACGCAGAACGCACAAGGCTCAATCCAGCCACTACAATGTCTACAACCATGGCGTCGAGCTCCACCGCTTCTTCCACAGCCGTGGCTAGCGATAGCTCTCGAGCGCAAGAAGAAGCTCGCGCAGCAGTCGTCGCGTCGCTTGCATCTGCTGGCTCAAACTACGACAGCCAATTCCAGCGTCGAGCAGCCGACATCCACGCCAACGCCACTGCACTTGCCAAGCAAGAAGCAGAACTGAAGAGGCAGACTGCTGCGCTAGCCAAAGAGAGCGCAAAGTGGCAAAAGGACCTCGACAAGACCACCAAAGGCCTCAACGAATTCGGGGACCTACAGAATTGGGCTGAGATGATGGAACGGGATTTTGTGGTTCTGGAAGAGACTCTACGACTCGTTGAAGGCGAGGCAGAGCAGGAATCTGCTAGTGGCGGAAGCACTTGGAGGCTGTAGAGGAGCAGCTGCGGTTACGCGTTCTTGAGGCTCACACATAGTCGTTCGAGACTGGGTTCCAGGGGCATGCTTGCTAATGAATGAGGCTGAAGAGAGAGAGAGTTCGACCGGTGCACGAGATGTCAGTAGAGCTTGGCATATTGGGCTTGAAGCAACAGTTGACGCATGAGATTTGTCCAGATTTGATGTGGAAAGACGATCTAGGTCAACGCAAGGTGTACTCTGGAATAACAGTCGGAGCACATTTCACCGTCGTGGGGCAGAGCGTTGCGACATGAACCTGCATCGCTCCCACCAACCCACTTCGCAGGTTATGCAGCCTTTCACTTCGCGTATGCCTCGAATAGCAGAGCAGGCAAGCTTGAGCTCGAGCTTCTCCTCCACAATACTTCACTTCTCGCTGCCGCGATGAACCCTGAAGCTACCTTAACAACCACAATCATGTCTTCCGGTCGTCTATTGAATCGTGTGGCGATAGTGACAGGCTCTTCATCTGGCCTGGGTCGTGCAATCGCACTCCAGCTCGCTGCTGAAGGCGCCAGAATATGCTGTGTCGACCTCTACGAGAATCCTCGTAACAAGACCAATGCTGCTACAGGCAAAGCGGACGACTTCAACAATCGTACTGATGGAGAGACGACAGTCCAGGAATTGCATCGATTGTATGGCGAAGAAAGGGCCGTCTTCGTTTATGCAGATATGACCAAGGCTGAACAAGTGGAACATATGGTAACTCAGTGTGAGATTGATTGTCCCTGGCACCAGAGCCCAATATGACAATTGATTGATCATTCTCACAGGCGTGGAGAAGTACGGCCGCATCGATATCTTATGCAACGTGAGCCTTCTCAACCCCCTAAGATCCTATCTCTCCTCACTAATCCAATATGCACCAAACAGAACGCCGGCATATCCGTCGAATCAACCCATCCAACCCCCCTCCCAATCCACCTCCTCCCCGAATTCTCCTGGGACCTCACAATGTCCATCAACGTAAAATCCATCTTCCTCGGCTCCAAATATACGTTCTCGCACATATGCTCTCCCAACAACCCCTCCCTTCGCCCAACAGCACAACCTCTCGCTCTGCCGGCTGGATAATCAACACAGCCTCCATCCAAGCCCTAGTAGCCTACCACCACACCCCAGCCTACTGCGCCTCCAAGGGCGCCGTCGCCCAATTAACCAAACAAATCGCATTAGATTACGCACCTCACAAAATCCACGTGAATTCGATTTGTCCTGGGTTTTTGAAAACGGCTATGACGCAGAATTTGCAGAATGATCCTGTCAAAAAGGAAGAAATGGATAGGGCTCATCCGTTTGGGGGGATGGGGTGTGTGGAGGATGTGGCGAAGGCGGTGTTGTTTCTTGCTAGTGATGATTGTGGTGAGTTTGTGTTCACTCGCGTTCGATTGATTTTGTGGTTTGTAATTCTTGGCTGACGGGAGCGCTTCGATATCAAGCTTGGGTTACAGGTGTCAATTTACCTGTTGACGGAGGGTATATGATTACTTGAGAGGAATAAAGGTGGTGTTCAAGAGGTCTGATGAATTCGAAAATGTCTTTTCATTCATTCTTCCATGATGCAGCTACCCGACTCTTACCACATCTTGCGAGCCAAGAACAGTATCTTCATCCAACATCTGACCCTTCATTATGTGCAGTCAGATCCCACTCGTGCAGTCCCTATCCCTCCCTTCAACTGTGATGAATCCGAGAATCTAGTTTCAAGCCCCCACTTCCGTGTGAAATGTGAAAATGCTCATTGCTGTGGACATGTTCTTCATCTTCATGCCCTCCCTGATCCCAACTTCCCGTTTGCCGAACGCCCTGAAACCTTCCCATGCCATGCTTCAAAAATCCGAAAATCTTTTTGAAATCGCCTTCGCCGAATGATGTCCACAATGAAGCAACCCATGATGCATACTCGTACAATCAACACCAGGATGCGGTGGTACGTGTCCCGAGCAGACACTTCATGCATTTTGGAGTGGTCTGCCGTTACCGAGGTGCTGCTCCAGGAAAGAAGATTACAATGCCGCTGATGAATTGCAATGCAATGCAAATTAGTAATGTTGCGCTCCCAGTCATTAGTCTCTCCAGGCCGTGGTCGCGTAATTCTGAGCTCACGTGGTGAGATTCTCTCAGCTCCAAAGCCATTTACTACTCCACTTCGCTGAACTTGACTCCTGAGACCGCTTGGATTTTTTCTCTTTCGGTTTGCTAGTCTCTGCCTTGCAATCATGCATGAAGGAATTCTGTGGGAAGGAGTAATCGGCCTGCTCCCAATGCGTGATGTTGATGTTGACATATGGTTCCGGATGGTTTTTGATGTATTCCGTGGTCGGATACCCAACAGGATCACAAGTCATCTCATCGCCTTCATTCTGATAAATACGAATGTAGTCGATCCTCATGGTGGCCGGGAACAACTTGGCCAGACCAGTAAGATTGACGGCGGAGAAACTGTTACTCATTCCAAAGTTCGCGATGATTGTCATGGGCTCCTCGGGAATCACCCTTTGGCCGATATTGCCATTAGGCCCAACGGCATTCCCTTCGATCTTCCATGTGGGCTCATCGCCAACATACCAGGTAATATACCCATCTGCGCCGGGCTCGTACTCAAACGCGTATATTTGGTATGCATTTCCATCGTACCACTTATTGTTCAGCGCGGTAAGAGCCGAGATGGCTTCTTGATATACACCTCCCTGGTACGCGTTGGCTTCAGTGATGCGATAGTCGTAAATTTCCATCCAATCTGAATGAGGCTGATAGAACAGGTCAAAGGGCGCCACTTGGAAAGATTGAGAAGCGGCACCGATGGCAGCTCCTGCTGGAGGATCCAAGTACTCCACAGATGCCTCGATGGCATCGATCTCTGGGGCGCTTCGACTATTGCCGGGAGAGGGATGGTCTTCGCCGCTGCAAGTGCACGCGGGTAACCTCATTCCAGGAAGGTAATTGAGCCCATCTGGATCGGATTGATTTGGGGTGATGCCCACATCGCACTCATCGTGATAGCTGTATGGCCACATGCCGTCTGTTGTTGCGGCGTAACCGGGCCTGCCCAAGTTTCCCATGGCCCAGAAACCTGGCCAAAACCCGATCGTGTCGCCGCGTCCTGGCAGAGATATGGAAGCTTCCAAATAGCCACCCTTGAAGCAGAGTTTGTTCCACGACTGCAGCATGCCCGAGCGATAGTTGAGGTTGTGGTTTTGAAAAGCGTCGAACTTGAGGTTGAGTGTGCCATTTCCGGTGGTCACTGCATCGGGATCATACCATTCGAGGTCCATGGTCACACCGTACCAAAAGTCCATGGCTTGGAAGTACGGGTCATCCTCGTCGTAGAACGTGCGGCCATTGTCGTTGAACTCGTCGCTAAATACGAGTTGCTGCTCCTTGCCGTTGTCGCCTTTGCGAGTTTTCGCACTTGCTGGGGTGTCCGGATCTATGAGACCCCTCCGCACGTTTTTCAGATAAGGTTCCTTGTCTGAGATGCACAGCGGATCTTTAGAGCATGAGGTCCCTTGCGGTTCCAGCTTGCTCTGTACGAATGTTCTAGATGATGTTAGCGACAACCTATGCTCGTAGCTGTGAAAGAGATGCGCACAATATTGGATAACCGATGAACAGGATCAGTATCCCAATGGTGATCAATGCCAGCCCGCCCAGATTCACGGCACCTCTTCTGTGAAGCAAGTCGGAGCACCTGAGTCTGTCGTCCTTGTCGTTCGGGTCTGGATTATGCAAATAGTCGTCCTTTTCCACGTCCTCGGGAAATAGCAACAGCCCCGCCCCCGGAAGGATGTTGAACTTTTCGCTCACAGTCTGCGTGTTTACCCCCTCGTCGCTTCCTGCTCTGCTCGGTGCTCTTGAATCATCAAAAGGCGAGATAAAAGGCCCTCCATACCTGCTGTCCCGACTCCCAGCGCTCTCCGACGACCACGATGTTCTCCTACTGTTGAAGCCACTCTCCGAGGGCGAGCGCATGGGGCTGTCATCGTCTCGAAATCGTCGTGTCTTGCTCTTGCGCGGGGGTAGCAATAGTTCTGCCGACTCTGCTGGAGCAGCAGAGGAATATAAGGAGTTGCCGCTCACGGCATTTCGTAACGACTGCGCGGTACCAGACCGGCCAGGCTGTGTGAGTGATCGCGATGAGGGTTGTCGTGTCGCAACGTGTGGACGTGAGTCTGCGCCTACGTCGGTGTTGATATGGAGGAGGTCGCCAGCGCCCGAGTTCAGCCTGATCTGCGGCGGGTTGTGCCTGTCCATGACCGACGGGGTGCGAGCGGCTGGACCAGGCCTGGGTAAGAGCGATTTGCACTAGGGGCCTCGAAGCGCAGTTTATGCCGACTGCATGTGTTGTCCGGTACAATATGGTGAATGTGATTGCGATACAGTGAGGAAGGCCGATTAGAATAGCGGGCCAGACCAGGAAGGCGGCGAAATCGATGTGTGAAGCAGGGCCGAAGGTCGCGTGGACGGCGGGGATCACGCGTGTGGTATGTGGGCGTTTGGTGGCGAAGGCGGCGGAAGCGTAGCAGCGGCAGTGGCAGGTGTGAAGGAGAAGGACGGCGACGACGACGACAACGAGCGACAACGAGCGAACTGGAGATGAAGAAGGCGAAACGAGGTTGTGCGAGCTGTGGTTCTCGACAACGGCACAATTGCTTCACCCTGAATGGCGCGGAGCGCGATCCACCCAGACTCCACTCGGCCATGTTCTGCACTCAAATTCTGCTGCACGACGCGTACACAATACACCTCGTCTGCGCTCCGGCTGCAACGACGTCTTCCCGTGGCACCCTCCTGCGCTGCGTGTGCTGCACCGGCCTCGTGCCCAGTCGGAAACCCGTACCCACTCCATGTTGCTGCACGCCGCCACGAGCCAGCGTCCGCCAGCTCCGTCTGCTGGATCGCCCACCGCGGCGACCAGGGGGCCAACGGCGGCTTCTCGCGACCCAGCGCATCCATGCTTCGAAATAGATTCGCCTCGCCGAGCTGTGCCTCTCCGCCTGCCGCTGCGCTCGCAACCACGCCGTTTGCAGAGCCGTATCGCCCCGACTGCAGTGGCCGTGTGCGGGGCCTGCGTCGGACACAGTGACAACAACAATGCTCGCGCAAAGTCGTTGCTACATATGCTATGCAGGAACACCCGAGCAGGATGCGTCAAGCATTGCGTGACTCCGGAGCTTAGCGAGCCGCGAGCCTCGCTTGTCTCACACTCTAAAGTCTTTTTTCAGATGCCACGGCCAGGCAAGATTTCTGCCGCCATTTCTCATCCACGCACAGTGCAAGCGTCAGATCAGGACCCGGTCGTCATTGCTCACACAGACCTGCACTTACGCAAAGTCACTGCTACGCTGCCAACATGGAGTCTGATCGCGCGGTGGCCGATCTTGGCCCTGATGTATCTCTCACATCTTCCATCAACGGTGACATCGCCACACAGCCGAAACAGCCCAAGCGCCGCTTCATTGGCCGCCGTGCGGCAGACGCCAAAGCCGCGGCGAAGGCAGAGGCCGGCAGTGGCTCGATCGAAGAAACAGGTGCCGTTCAAGGTACGCCACATCCTGTCTATACCAATACCTTCCGTGAAGCTGATGGGCATAGTTGCTGCCCGGCGACGGCCTGCTCGCGCATTGAATAATGTGCCAGATGACATCTTGTACGACAAGGACATCAACGCCGCTATTGCGTTGTTGCCCAAGAATTACAATTTCGAGATCCACAAGACGATACATCGAATCAGGACATCTGGCGCAAAGCAGATCGCACTGCAAATGCCAGAGGGACTGCTACTGTTCGCGACTACCATATCCGATATTATCACGCAGTTCTGTCCCGGCGTAAGTACGCTGATCATGGGCGACGTTACGTATGGTGCTTGCTGCATCGACGACTACACGGCTCGTGCCCTGGGCTGCGACATGCTCGTACACTACGCTCACTCGTGTTTGATTCCCGTCAATGTAACCAAGATCCAGACGCTATATGTCTTTGTGGACATACAGATTGACGTCGAGCATCTGCTTGCCACTATTGAACGCAACTTCAAGTCTGGAAGCACGATTGCCATGGTAGGGACAATCCAATTCAACGCTACTCTTCACGGCACCTCGCAACAACTGCGCTCAGCGGGCTACAATCTCATTGTGCCCCAGATCATGCCGCTCTCCAAAGGCGAGATTCTCGGTTGTACATCTCCTCGGCTGACCAAGGAGCAAAGCGTGGATCTCATACTATACCTTGGCGATGGCCGATTCCATTTGGAAAGCGCTATGATACACAATCCGTCCACCCCGGCATATCGATACGATCCATACTCGCGGCGGCTAACACACGAGACGTATGATCATGATACTCTTCTTGCAGACCGCTCCAAGGCACTCTCTCAAGCACGAAAGGCGAAGAAATGGGGCCTGATACTGGGCAGTCTGGGACGACAGGGTAATCCTCATACCATGACTCTCATTGAGAACCATCTTCGCGAACAAGGGATTACATGGATAAACCTGCTTCTTAGCGAAATCTTTCCCGGCAAACTGGCGACAATGCCAGACGTCGAGTGTTGGGTACAGGTTGCTTGTCCGAGGCTGAGCATCGATTGGGGATATGCTTTTCCACGCCCACTGTTGACACCTTACGAGGCTCTCGTAGTGCTAGGCGCCCGGAAAGGGTGGGAGGGACAGATTGATGAAGTGACTGGCGAAAAGGAGGAGACTGTGTATCCCATGGATTTCTATGGCAAGAACGGCTTGGCGAGGGTGAAACCGGACGACCTCGCAGTGAAGCCGGTGGCGTCAAATAACTGCGTACAAGTTAGATAATCCAGGCAAAAACGAGGCGTGGTCATCAGACAACATGCTGCATAAATTCCAATGCCCCTTTCTGCGCACGCGAGTTCGTCATCCACTGCCACGATCCAGCGCGGGTCGGGAGAACGTGATCCGCGGCCGGCATGCTCACCTCGAAGCTGAGCCGCAAAACACGGCGCCGTCGCCTTTGCATCACCCACCGCTGAAGCTGCCACGCGCCATGCTATCCTGCCATCGCCTCTGTTGCGTGTCGACCGAAATAATACTGCTGGGCGGCATCACCAAGTGAGCCCCCCGAAGGATGCGCTCGCTTCGTCATCGCTATGGAAAGTTGAGCGAGCTGCGATCTAGAACGACCTACACACAATGCCGCCAGCGCCGCATGCGCAGTCGAACATCCGCGCATACGTTCAATGGAAAGAGCCGGCAGTGTACGCAGGAGAGCACATAGAATGTATCATCACGTTCAGGAACATAGCACGGCGTGCCGGCGCGGAGAAAGTCAACACTGGTGCAGGCAATGCCTTGGGCAATGGTGGACTGCATAGCAGAGTCCAGTCGATGGACCCGTCGAGGGTGCACAGTCGGCGGTCGTCACTGGCACAGATCAAACCTCCCCCCGTATCGCTATCCAGGGCGCCATCGGTGTCTGCGGCCAGCGCAAAGGGCACACAAGGCAGCAAGGGACACCGCCCTACATTATCCTTGAGCGTGGGCAATGCCTCTCCGAGACCCGGCAATGGCCTACTTGGTGCGACGCCCCAGACTGCAAACACGCCAACGAGTGCATCCAGACCAGACAAGGGCCATGGACGAAGTCTATCGATCATGTCGCTTGGGAGCGAGGCCATCAGCGAGGGGAGGGTGCCCATCGCAAATGCTGGATCAGGGAAGAGGGCTGGGAAAGGACACGGTCGGAGCACTAGTTTGCAATACACATCGAGTTTGGGAGCGAGCACCGCTGCACCTCTGAGCATGTTGTCTCCGAGGCAGCCATCGCCTCTGTATGAAGCCAC